>VMBQ01003619.1:240423-277545 GCA_007657795.1 Dreissena rostriformis
CTACTACTACTACTACTACTACTACTACTACTACTACTACTACTACTACTACTACTACTACTACTACTACTACTACTTCTACTACTACTACTACTACTACTACTACTACTACTACTACTACTAATAGAAGTAGTTGTAGTAGCGATTCAAAAGCTGATGAAACTCAGATGTATTTAAAGAAACCGAGAATACGGGTATTAAAGTATAAACTCAGTAAAGCGAAACGGCTGACATGAATTCAAGGTTGCAAGACGTGAACATTACCTATTATTACTTTTAACTTTATATCTCCGGGATGAGGTAATTAATCGTGATAACATATGTAAAAATGAGTATGTATTCGTTTTATTGCTGTTATATATAGGTCCTTGGGAATTAGTAAGTCGCTAATGTAGGCTAACAAAAAACTACGATACATTAGTGATTTTAGCGTTTCAGTGTTTAAATAGTATAACGTGACAGATCCTTTTAACTAATGCAGTGTACGAATGTTATACTTTTTTTTAAAACAACTAGCATGGTACCCATTTCTTATTTTTCAAGAGTGGCCTCTTGAATTAAAACACGTTTTTGCCTTACTAACCGAACAAAACGCAAAGAAGGACAGACATTAAATGTAGTGGGTATAAAATATGTTTACCTTTGAATGTTAATTTTACATATGTAGCGGGTTGAAATAGCCCTAAATATTAAACTATCGAACATTTTCATTTTGCCAGTATGTAATATAAGTATTTACTAACAAATCTATTACACTTAATATAGTCTAATATAATCTACATATCTAGAACGATAATATGTTTGCTGGTACAAAAAGGGGATGTAACCACTGCAAGTTTGATGTGAACTTTTTGTCTGCTGGTTCTGATAAGGGTGGTCACCCCTGAAATAAATTGGCTGTGCGTTGTATGTTTGCTAGTTATGCATAGGAAGGCAACCTCTTTGATTCGAAATCCGGAGCGTGTTTTTATCTCGTCAGATGGGTCATTCAGGCTTGCAAAACTGCATTAGTCCCTTTTATACAACTCTACACTATCATCCATAAACTAATAATTGACGTTAACGAATATTACCATACTAAGTCATTGCTACATTAATTTCTTTACTAATCCGACACAGATGTGGTATGTGTGTGTTTACATTTATGTCGTTTTCACCAGTGTTACATTCAAAATTTCCACTCATTATAATTTTAGTTGTAACTTAGAACGACTCAATAAATGTTTACCACTAGTTGATAATCTCATCATCAGGACTTAATAAAACACAATTGTATTTTAAATAACGAACTTATAGAAGTTAAGCAACGTGTGTGTTCTTTTTAGTGTCATCCCTTTCAGTCGAGGGCCAGCCAGTTTTAACGTATGATACACATTTACAGATGAACATGTCTACTCACGATTAATTTCATTTATTCCGTTCACCTGGTAGTAAGACAATCGGAACACCTCGATTAAACTTCCAGCTGGGTAAGAAAGCGGCCATGTCCGAACGTGCCCCAGTAAGTAAGGCTCAAACCTTCGACATCTCGCACTGTTAGAGAACGCCCTCATCACTAGGGCAAGGGTAATTTCGACATACTATGTTTGAGCTTGTTATTTTATAATCACACCGAACAACACAGTAAGGCGTTACCACGAGTTATGTATTAGCAACTCTTTCACGTAACTTAGTAAGTCGTTTCTAAGAGTTAGTTATCTCGTTCCAATGACTTAGACAGTACTCTGTAATATCTTCATATTTAATTTTGATGAATGCACAACGGAAAACGAACAGACAGTATATGCACGAACCGACAGTAGCCTGGTGGTGGGCAAATACAGAAGACATAAAGGGTATACATTGCAAAACCGGTCAGTTCGGTAATATGCAACATGATCGGATGCATGGTGCATCAATTTAAAGACAAATACATTTTTGAAGGTGTAAATATACACACAAAGAACACGATCCTTTTCTTTCACTCTTTTGGATTCTCTTTAGTGCTCAAAACGACAGCGTCCATGCCGGTTACGACAGCTGTGCTAGTTCTAAGCGAATATTTTGAATTAAACGGAATATCGGTTCGTGAATGTTAAATTTCGTGAATTTTGTATGACGTAATTTTTAAGACGTCCGTGCACTGCATTCGATGTCCGTATTCGATTAAGGTTTTAAGCCAGATATTTTTTCCTGTCAGTAAAATCCTAAAAATGAGGACACAGAAGGTAAGAAGTTGTATTTTCGCCATTAAAGTTGAACACATTGTGTATGAAAAGATGAAAAAAATGAAAAAAAACACCTTTTCAGTAAAATAGTTCCAATATTTACGTTTTCAAAATATCCGGATTCCTGTGTTCGCATTTCTCAAGGTCAGTTGACTATAACATTATCGACTCCGGTCGACGGTTTCAAATTATAGAGGCTCGTAACGGGGTTTATCTTATCAACACGAACATCTATTAAAATCTTATTAACGCCACGCGGATTTTGTTAACGTTGTAGGCCAATCCTCAGAGATACCATGGCAAATACAGGTCATACAATCCCGATATTATGTTGAAAGCAATAGAAGAGATACAAACGAAAAAACTATCTGTTCGTCGTTGGGTGGCGCTCCAATATTGCATCCCTTATCAAACATTACGAGACAGAATCAGTGGACGTCTTGATCCAACCAGGTTCCTGAACGAGACGATTTGTACAAACGATGAGGGCTTGTTGAACATGCAGAAAATAACGCAAGGTTTGGCTATGGGCTGAGTAATACAGCCATGTAGAAGTTGGGTGGTAAATTGACGCACCACATAGGAAAGCGCGATTCGGACCAACCACTCAGCAACTGCTTGCTGTATGGCTTCCTTAAACGGTGGGAATCGAGGATCTCAACCCTCAAACCATCAGCGCTGGATTCAAACAGGGCAAAATATTCAACTCCAGAGGTTGTCGAGCAGTTTTTTAACAACCTAGAGGCGGCTGTGGTGGACCATGGATTGCAAAAGAGGCCGGATTGCTTATTTAACCTCGATGAAACCGGCATCTCTCCAGAGCATGGTCCCCCAAATATCATCGCTCCTGTCAATGAAAAGGCACAGGCAGTAAAATTGCCTGGCTCAGCAACAACAACGTTGATCGCATGCGCCAGTGCGTCTGGAAATCACCTACCGCCGTATTTTTTATTTTTAAAGGTTGAGAATAATAAGATTAACACATGAATATGATTTTTTTTACAAATATTTACGATATTCGTCGACGTAATTGCAATTCAAACTTCATACAACTTCATAAACACGTAAAATTACATTACAAATTCAGTACTGAGCACACATAGTAAATACATTTAATACATAATATTGCTTTCATTAATTAAATGTTATAAACAATAAATGGGATCAGATTTAACAAACTTTCTTTAAACCAATAATTGTGATAAATTCCTAAATATTTTGGTATCTTTCATAACTACAGGGAAGAGAACGAATGAAAACCTGGCGAAAGACCTGACGCCAAGTGCTAAAGTTACGATGACCTTTAAGGATTACCGTGAAAACCATTTTCTGAAATAAATCAACAGAGGCAATGGCAATCAACCAGTCATCGCTTTGCTTGACGGACACACGACGCACACGTCAACCGAAATGATGAAATGGGCGCGGGATAGAAACGTTCATCTGTTCTGCTTGCCAGCTCATACTTTGCATATGCTTCAATCGCGTGACGTGGGTGTGTTTTGCCCCTTCAAGCGATTCTACTACAGCGAATGTGCTTCGTACATGAAAGCCAACCCCGGGAAAGTGGTCACGAAGTATGAAGTTGGTGGAATGGCATGCAGGGCATACATGAAGGCACCTAGTCCGTGGAACATCGTGTCAGCCTTCAGGAAGGCCGTTGTTAACCCACTGAATACGAATGCGGTGCCTTCAGAAAAGCTCATGCCATGCGAGTCATTCCGAGACTCGACATCTCTTTAGAAAATACAAGCAGTACGAGCTGCCACGCAGGCAGTTCAAAAGTATCTCTAAATGAAATCGGAGGCACCAACCCCAATCCCGTCGTGCAGATGCCAGAAAAAGATGGCCACGAACCCCAAACCAAAACCTTGCGGAAAATTGTTACGAGCGATGCGTACATCGAAGAGGTCGAGAACTTCGACGCACAGAAAAAAACGATGCCGTCCCATCTCAAAACCGCATTGTAATTACAAGCCTGAGACCGTCCACAAGTGGCATTCAAGTCACTCATGCTCACATTATCAGAGTTGCCGACTCTGAAACCGAATCCGACATGGACGATTCTGAGACATGTTGCGTATGTAACAAATTCAGTCCAGCAAATCTGGAAATGAGACCGCAAATAAAGATCGTGAATTGGGGGCAGTACGACGAGTGTGGGCATTGGATTCACCTTCCCTACTGCCACACAAAATCGGTGCTTAGAAGAGGAGAAAGTTTTCTTTGCCCACACTGTTGTTAAATTAACATTTGTGTTGCACCGTTTATAAGTTATATCTTTCATTTATTAATTGTTAAATCGATTAAATCGTTCATCGATAATTATTTATTAAATTTGTTTGATAATATCACTTGGCTGGGTTCACTCTTCATACTTAATACTTTATTTGTTAAAGAAGTTCAGCGTGTAACATGGATAAAGTAATCACATGAAAGAGAAATGAAAGACTCTGCGTTCGTCTTAGCAATTTCCCCATACAGAGCCTCACAGTAGAGCGCGTGCGTTCGACCAATATAATTCACGAATCTAGGAAAACGTCTTGCATGTGTTGACTTCCTGCTGTCAACTCGAAAATGTAAGTTTATCGGTGTTACGCATGTTTGTTTACGAATTCTGTTTTTCTTTTATGAAACACACATTTGTTTTGTATTATCGCTCACATTTTGTTAATAGCACACACGTTCATTGTACGCATGCGCGAGTTTAAATGCGTAGGTGGCCAAACAAACAGGAATAGTGGCTATATTGTTTTTTATGTTGTTTTTTTTTCATAATGTGGCCTGGTCCTTCCAACCATGTATGGTGACATATTGGAAAGAAGCTTTTGCAAAGTAAACTTGGAACTATTCTATTTTGTATAAATAGAAAAGAAGAATTGATTTTCGCATACATTACATAAACAAGGCCACTATTTCCTGCTTTCCCCCTTGAACTAATGTATTGATCGACCTCAGATCTTCTAGGAAGATGGTATATATACTTATTCCTTTGTATTTTGGTTGTGTAAATTATGCATATAATTCGTGTGACTAAAAGCATGACTTCTTTCAATCCGCTTTTAACTTATCCAACCATATTTCTTAAAAGATAACGGACGTTTGTGATCATGATGGCAAACTATGGTCATGTATCAATGAACTAGAACAGGTTATTAGTTAATAATGCATGCAGTTGAATATCTGTTGAAAAATAAGCTGTCAGGCTCTTATGAAGTCCTCATAAGTTTATAATGCAAAAACAAAATGTCATTTATTTCTACAAACATCGACACAAATAGGGAAGGAAGGTCGGCTTAACGTTTTGTATGTTTCACGGGTTATTTCCTTTTTTTGTAATACGAATGTGAAATAGAATGCATTTATCTGCAAACAAAGTATTTAACATTATTTCTTTAGTTTCTTTTAGTTAATTTTGTAGTTAATTTAGCGAATGGGATCGAATTTAGGAATTGTAATCATAGAGCGAATCCATTTAAAGCAACCACTGTATCTAACAACATCTGACATACATATATCTCTAGATGAAACTTGATTGGAATTATATGACTTGTATCACTGTTCAAATAATTAGTATTCCTTCGGCGATTTAATGGATGAATTATGTTTACTGCACATGCAACTACCAACATTATCAGCTTAGTTCCATACATTATCGATTGTTTCGCCCCATAAAATCCAGAACACTCTTGTATGATGTGGAAACATTGTGGGTCAGTCCATTGTGTGTCGGTAGCAAGCTTCAGCTCGTCTGGTTCCTGTGGAGCCAAAGTCATCTTGATGAAGTCTCAACAGAAGTCCAAATAGTTGGGAACATCTTCAATGCCCAAGAAGCATCAAATCCTCTGCACCGACTTTAACAGGAAATAGTAAGGTACAGCCAACCGCGACATTCCTCCATCAGAACGGCATACTTTCCAGCCTTCCTTTCGTGGGCATCTTTACATCATTCCCATGTGACTGTGAGCTCCATCTTTGATCGTTATGATTGTCTTTGAGATATTTGAAATATTGTTTGAAACTTTATGGCTGGATAGAGAAACAATTTCCGCAAGGTTTTAACTAACTTATTCATTTTAAAGCCCCATGTCTTGTATTTGTGTAGTGTTAGCAACTCTATGCAAGAGAATTTAAGTAAATATTAAAATAATGTAATTGACTTTTGCTTGCGCTTTAATGACTACTTCTATCGTGTACGAGTAGATAACATTTGTATTCAAATTTACAGTTTTATGTTAATTTATGATACAAAGTCTTGAATAAACGCCTATCCCCCGTTATAGGAACGACCTTAACGAACCAAACCGTAAGATCAACGATGTTCGTCCATGGCATTTTGTGTTTTCTGAAAACTGCTAAACATTTATGCCTATCCATTTTACGATCTCTTTACCATATACTTAACGTGTGTGCTGGGAACTAGATGCACGATTTCGGTAGTATGTCAAGACACACATGGCGTTTTATAATAAGCAAAGGTCTTTCCTATAAAGGGGGATGTGCGTTTGTTCATAACTGTGTATCATACATATAGTTTAATATCATTGTGGTTAATGGAATTTTTTAAATTATATTTACATAATGTAATGCGTTGTCTATAAACGAGCTTAAACACAATTACTAAAAAAGCTAACAAAGGTTTCCTAACATTTCCTCGAAAAACAGTAAAAGAGGTCGTTTCATGCAGGCCACTACTCTATCAAAGAAAAGCAACTATTTCTCGTTGAACATATACATAGTTATTGTCAGTAAGTCTGCTTTCCTGTTTACTATTGGGGATAAATTTACCAAATATATTCGACATAATCGGCATTAATCTATAAGAAAACGTCCTTGTTGTGTCGGGGGAAGTGCTTTTGTTTAAAAAAATGTATAGCAAGAATTTTGCGTTGCAGTTTGGTAATGTTCAATAGATATAAATTTAAACAAGCTTTGAAAAAGAGTCTTCAAAACTTGGAATACATATTTAATCATTTGTTTTGTAAATTATCGTTTAATAATTATTATTCGATAATCACTGTTTTAGCAGTAGGTTATAAACAAGGTATCACTAGAATATTTTTTTGAGAAACATTTCAACAAATACATTTAAGTGTATTTTATTGAAAGAACAGTAAAAGCAACACGTTAGAACATACACAGGCAGATGATGCAATTAATTTTTTTAAGTGAATGCCAGTCAACTCGTACCTAAGTCAACTCGTACCCTAGTCAACTCATACCCGATTTGGTCAACTCGTACTTTAGTCATTTTTCAGATTGGTCAACTCGTACCTTTTTAATATTTGTTCTTTATGGAAAAAAAATGCGATGGGTGTTTGCATGCATTAGATGTTTTTTATGTTTATTACAGGTACGAGTTGACCAATTAAAGTTATATTTTGGCATATAATAACATAACTTGTATGTTGTTTTTTTTACCAGAGTACGATATGACTAATCAAAGTAATTACCTAACTATATATTTATTATACTTATCAATATGTCCAATATACAAAGATTATATTATCTAAGAAATATATAGAAATCATTTATCTTTCAAAATATATATTTATTAACAACTATCATTATCGATGTTAAAAGGAAAAACCTTACGGTATGAATCAATAAAATATTTGTTAACTTCTTCCATTGCATGATTTTTATAAATATTACCAAATTGCAAAATAATTATCATCCATGTCGTTACACTTGTGTATTAGTTAATAAATGTTGTTGTTGTTGTTGTTGTTGATATATATGCCTCAAATTATGGTTCGTCTCAAAATTGAGTCCATGATTTAATCAATTAATCAACACCTAAAATACTTATTAACACCTACGTGACACGGGTCGTTAATATCGTTATTTACCTAATCTTCACCTTTGTTAAATATTGATAAACACATTACTTGACACGGGTCATGAATATCTGCACCTTTGTAATAATGAAGAACACCTTTGAATCCAACCTAACAACTAACCAATCAATTAAAAAAGATTAGTATTATTGTGTAAACTAAACTGATTTAATTTGAGTATTTAGATGTTTTAGCATTCTTCAATAAAATAATAAGATTTCCATGTAAATTTGAAACAACGGTCATAATGTTTGAATAATTTGAACATTGAAATAAAAAGAATGCAAGTTATTGTCTCTTGTGTTTTTATTTTGGCAGTTATAAAACACACAAATAACATATACTATATTCACATTTAACACAAAAAACAACATCATTATATTTCACACAGGGTAACAAACACACCATCTTATACAAAAACTACATACATGTTTTAAACACAAGAACTTTTATTAAACTTAATACAACTACCGACATAGATTATGTACAACAACAAAGTTTCACATTTAAAACAGAAACAGAACCAACACTGTTTTCAAAGACCACAAACTTGTTCACAAAGATCAACACATTGATCAATTACTCGACGGCGTCTGTGACACTCACAGATGGCTTGTACAGGCAGCTGAACGCCTTCAGCAGGCCTGTGGAGGTGAGGTTGCCATCTCTGTAGCTCTTCCACAGGGCGAAAGTCTTCCCCTGAAGAGTCGCATACCTTGCTCGCTGGTATCGGCGGAGTTTCATATCCGAAACGAGCTCCGCGTTTCTGACAGCGGTGACGGCCTCATCGTGCAACAGCTTCGCCAGAAGATAGAACGGCGGGCAGCTGTCGTTGGCCTTGTGGTTGAGGCGTCGGTGCCACCCTGAAAATAAGAAACAAACTATTGTCATAACATCAAAGAAGCAGTAAAATATAATAATATTTCTCCATCTTGTACATAGTAATTGAAACTGGCTGCGCTATGACGGATTCGTCTTTTATATTTTACAACGTCAGTTTATATCCATCTGTTATTTCAAGATCTGCTGTAATTTTCAAGTGTATTAAATTTAATCATTAACAATGAAATAATAAATGTTTATTTACCTTCGAAGTCGTTGTTTGTACGGACAGATTTTTCTATTGTGGCAAAAATAAGGTTAATGCCAAATTCTATTATGACAATGCCATTTTTTTTTTTTAATTAAAAGTTTATATTTATAGCCGTTACAATACTATGATACATCCCTATGTACAAATACAACGACGAAATAAGGCATCCTGCAGACATATATATATATGATTATTATGCATTTCGTTATACTAGTTTATTGAACACAGAATATAAGCACTTGATATTAATAAATATTATATAACTAAAACAAATACACAAAACGACCCCCACAATTATATACGTATGTACTGACGCTATATATTATAAAGATGTAAATACCATCAGTTATAACAAAAAATAGGTTTGTATTCCTCAGTTTACGCTTCTGTAGAAGTCCGTTTCTCGAATAAAACATATTAAAAAAATTATAAAGGGATTACTTACCAGATTTACAGTGTCTGTGTTGCCATCTATCACATTCTTCGCACATAATTGCCTTACACTCATCGGAAACAATGTTTCCACAAACAACACAAACACAGTCACTATCTCCCTCATCCATGATGATGCAGATTAATTAAACAAAACACTTTTAAATTATAATCCACAATAAATAATAAACAATAAATGAAATTAAATCCAAGACACGAAACACAGAGTCCGTTTTTAGTTTCAAGATATTAATGATTAATGATTAAAGCCAATCTGCAAGGCTTTATATAGTAATTTGGGGATTTACTCATATGAAAGTGAGAAAAACATACTCCTTTAACTTCAAAGTGGATCATACCTTTAATTGGTTAAGTCATCATGCGGTGTTTACAATCAAACATTTCATCACAGAAAATGCCGACAACTACCGCGCGTGTCATTTTAGATGCACGACAAACAAATTGTTTAACAAATCGCCGACGGTCCTGTTGTCATAAAGGTGTTATTACCCAACATTTTATCAAACAAAACGCCGACAAACACGTCGTTTATAATTATACACGTGTGAAAAATAATTAACTTGTCTACTTTTGAAAAAAAAAGTATAACCTTTATCTATATTCATATCAAAAACATATACAAAAACATAGTTCACGTCTTTGATATATATAAATATTTTTTAGGAGGGTATGAGTTGACCAATTTGGGTACGAGTTGACTAGTGGGGGTACGAGTTGACCAAAAATCGGGTACGAGTTGACCAATTCGGGTACGAGTTGACCGAAGGTACGAGTTGACCTAGGTACGAGTTGACTAGCTTCGTTTTAAGTAATACAATCATACAATTTATATAAAGTGTATTGGAATATGTGCGTTAAGCTAACGGTACAGTGTGGTTTTTAACGATTGTTCTAGTGCATTTAAGGCAAACTTGATTACATATCCTAACATTCGTATTTAATATTTAAAAGTAGAAGTGTATATAATGTCTCTATTAGCTGAGCGTGTAAGAATCTACATTTAAATTACACAAGTTGATATAATAAAACACAAATAAGACGCAGATAAGAAAATCTTCAACAACGAGCACGACAAATTCGATGGCGTCATCCGGATTTAACGTGTATTGATTTCCCAAGTTTTTTACTGTTGTAGCCCATTGCTTAGGAATATTGGCAAACCGCATAATATAGGTGCATTTTACAGACCATTTGAGTGCATATATGAATCAGAAAAAAATCAATAGGATTTCAGTGTTTTCAATGATAAATAAAGTTTACACAAACTCCTCATTATGCAATAACTATTGTGTATCGAAACATCGAAATAATAGACTAGCAAGAGGTGCAACCCTATCGATTCATGACGCAATGAATTTAAAACAATTATTAACAAGTAAAACAAGTTAAATCTTTCAACAAACGATTGAAGGCCGAAGAGCAGAAACATTTTTTAAACGTCATTTGATATAAAAAACGTATTGTTATTGTTAGGACCCTTTCAAATATAATATGTATTACTAACATGATAGTGTCTAACTGAAATTAATAGTATATCATTCACAATTCTTAAGCCGTAACTATTAGTACATACTCAGTGAGTTGAACACATTCAATGTAGTTAAACAGTTATTTTTAACAAATTGCATTTTTTATATTCGGTAAAAATGGAACTAAAACCATACATTCTTTCAAAAGAAATAGTTACATTCTTAAAAGTTGTGCAGGTTCCAATTAATCTCATTTTATCCGGGATATAATTTAGACCCAAACATTTACATGCACATAAACATTAGAAGGGCCCCGTGATTTCGCACTGGAGAAAGTTATTGCAATAGAATATCAGTCATTTAAGGCCAGTGTCACACTGCCAACACACACAACACCAAGGCACAACACAAACTCCTATTGCATACACACAAACACCGATATAAAACATTTATTAAACAAACACCGATATAAAACATCTATTACACAACCACCGATATAAAACATATATTACACAAACACCGATATAAAACATCTATTACACAAACACCGATATCAAACATCTATTACACAAACACCGATATAAAACATCTATTACACAAACACCGATATAAAACATCTATTACACAAACGCAATAATACAAAGAAACATTTAAAACAGAAAAAAAACAGAAACAATAAACATACATACAAAGACAAGATCGAAAAATAAGTTACAGCCTATTCACATTATGGTAAAAGTAGGAGTAACATTAGTAATTACATCAAAATATGTTAATAAGAAAATCAGTATTAAAACCAGTATGAGTGGGCATCTTACGGATATAAATACATTACAATACCTCATTGAAATAATTTAAATAATTAACGTTTGATCCAAGTATATTCCGTTAGTTCAAAGCGTTTCCGAACACGTCTTGATTTTAAAATCCTTATATTGTAGGAACAATCTACATGCGTTTAAAGGCAGCAATTCTGAGCAATGCTATATTGAGATAATTAATCTGAAATATAGTATTTACATAGGACAATTGTAACGAAACATTAATGCACCTGTACATGTACATGTATGACAAGCATTTAACAATCAAATGTCAAACAATACCAGATGTTAGAAATAAAATAATAAACATAAACCATGCAATATTGTTCATTTGTTCAAAGTTTGTACTATCATAGTTATATGCAATCTAAATATGCAATATATGGATTGTAAACATTTTTCGATGTAAACGTGCATTTTTTTCTCTAGTACTGTTTTACACACGCACAACCATGCACCAGGCCAATACTTACGAAATAATTCACAAGAATAATAATTGTTATTGCAACTTGGATTATGTTAAAAGGCTGATCAACTCCTTATAGTTTAAATCAAGTGTTCTCTTGCGGTTACTTAACCATGCTAATTTCCGAGGTGAACATGTTTGTTATTACACTTATCAAGATTAAACGCTTATATTTAACAATTGGTAAACGCGAAAAAAGATGGTTTTAAACACATTTTTTTTTAGATAAAGCTAAACCAGGTACACTTAAATGACAAAATCATACACAATTGGTTTCATTTACATAAATTTTGTTCGTAATAAAGGTTTTTGTCTGTATTTAGGTGTGCTGTTGAAGAGCATATGTCACATTATCCATATTTAAATACAAACGTACTGAGTCTAGCTTTCATTCTCGCAAACTGTTTGGATTTTCTTGTTTGGGTCTACGTCGGCCCACTGCCACCCCCAGCTACCAACAGCAGCTATGAACTTTTCTGTTTCACCACTTGGCTCGCCCTTGTAGAATTTCGTGAATAGGACTGGTGTGTTGTTATCCATTCGAAATGTTTGCCCTCCCGTTTCATAGAAGTCCAGAAAGAAGCCGTCAAACTCTATATTAGGAAATGATACAAACATACAATGTTTAACTTGACCACTAACACACTTGTGTAATTGAGGTTTAATGATCATTTGTCACATGGAAGAACTAATTTTTTGATTTTGTGGACGCCTTTAAAAATATTAACACTGTCCTCATACAAAAAATAAACTGTTTTTAAAAAGTAGATTTGTTTATGTACTATTTTTACAATTTCTAAGTTAATCAGAATAGAGGTACTTTTAGTCTTCATAAGCTGTAGAAGTAATTTTACGGGTCGTCTGTGAAGAATTTTGAAGAGCATTTTATTTTTAAATATAATGTTATTTCAACAGTTTACCAACATTAATGCATGCAATAGGGTACAGAGCACTAGTAAGTCTGTTTGCGATGTCAACATATACAAGTCATCATTAGCAATGTAGTTTATCTTTAAAGTATTATACAACGCTTTAAGCCATTGTTTGATTAATTAATACGTTTTATTCGACGACCAGAGAAACCCATAGTCGGTGATCCCAGTTTTGCTTATTGTAAATGTTATTGGTGTTCTGTAATAAAAGTACTAGATAGATCAAGGATTTTCCTCCTGATTGACTTTCTCGCATTTCATTGGTTGCTTAATTATATGCTTCACGAGTTTGGATCGGCTGTGTGGATGCAGTATAACATTTCCCCGTTTTTCTTGATAGAGTAATAAATATAAAAAAAACTGTATCCGGTTCGTTTCAATGGATTCTGATTCTAGGAAAACTAAAATTATGTGTGTAATTATTGCATCAAATGTTAAATTAATGTCTTCATAGGCGTATTGCATCGATATCGTTTTAGATGCGAGTTCAGTGTGTAATTTCTTCTCGTGTAAGCGTAAGGTTCGGCATCCGGGTATATATATATATATATATNTTTTAGTTTCAAGAATTGTAATGTGTTTTAGATAGAAGACATTAAATAAATCATATAATAACAACTACTTATACACAGCTACTAATATATTCACAGCTGAGAGCTCTAGTGTTACCGATAGTGTTGTATTCTAAAATGAAAGCTTTTATTTTCGAGCATGGAGTGATTTTTACGTAATACTACTTACTAGTTTAGCCTCATACTGTTGTCCCTAACTACTCATATTTACAAAATGTTGAGACATACAATGTTTCGATGCGTACTGAATAATGTGCATGCCTTCAATAACATAAAATGTAATAATGTAATTCCCTGACCAGGAATTGTAACTTGTCGGAGTAAGAAAGAATCGACTCATTGTTTCTGCCACAAATTTGTGTTCATCGTCGGACTCAATCGTCACAACACGGTAGCCACACTGTTTACAAAATGACTAAAACGAGGAGCGCGTTCTTGCAATAACACTATAATTCTTAATTCTTTTTAAAATTCATAAGACGATTTGTAGAACTAAAATATAACAGTGATACATCGTAAACTATATTTCGATACATGTAAAATAGTCTGGATGTTCGATGTATTACTGTTACACATAATCTCTAAAACAACGCAAACAAACGCTTGAAGTTAAATAATATAATTGGAATAGCATACGGTCTGTGTGAACGCTTAACTCATTGATAATCTATATTTGTTCTAACAGCGTCACTTGTGTTTGTGGACTTGTGTACTATAATCATTTGATAACATCCATCATTGCACTCACTAGTCATAAATATAACAGAAACAAATATATATATTTAATACATATACACGTACCACACTATCGTTATAGTTCCGGCGGCTCCTTATGGCGAAGGTGTAAGTGGATCCTCCATACGTTCCCTGATTGAGAACGCATTCCTCTGAAAGTATAATAACTGATTGCTAAGAGTGGTGCTTGTGTTTCAGCTTATATCTCAAACATTTTGAGAACACAATTAAATTTCAGATCATAAGTTTGCCGTTGTTTTGAACCAGACACCATACAATTTACATATTATAAGTATAATAATTGTTCGTCTTCTGCTTCTTCCTCTTATTCTTTTTCTTCTTCTTATTTGTATTATTACTATTATTGTAATTTTTATTTTATTATTATTAGAAGTAGTAGAAGTAGTGGAAGTATTAGTTGTAGTAATAGTATTTGTAATATTAGTAGTATTATTTGTATTATTATTAACCCAGTTATGCCTAGCGTCTAGAAAAAAAGGCATTGGCAAACAGCGTAGACCCAGATGAGACGCCGCATGATGCGGCGTCCCATGATCAAGTACCACAATTGCACTTAGGTAAATTGTTCTTAACAAGTAAATGGATAATGTGCGGTAAAGTATCCACCATACACATGTTCATTACAGAAGAAGTATGATCATTTCAATCCCTCTCGGTTAATAATAAAATTATAAAATCATGCATGTAATGTGTTTATGGACTTTGTTGTATTTAAACGCGTGACCCTTTTTCATTATAACACAACGAAACACACACGTTAACATTGGAGTTAATGAATAAGGTCGATCAATGAACATACGTAGTGCCTACACCGGATATGAAGCATGCGAAACTGACTCCCATACTGTAACAATTAGTTCAAATAAGCCCAAGATACTAACCGTGTACACACTGTGTGATGTTTGTCCATTGTCTGTTCTTACACACGCTTGTCACATTGTTTCTGTCCTTTGGAGCGTAACCATTGTTGCATTTCAACTCCCGCTTTGTACCGTCAAAATGCATATTCCCCAGTATTGTGCCGTTCGGAACTTTGGCGAAAGGTCGACACTCTAATATCAATAAAACATATTATATAAGCTGTACGCAAATAAACTAATAAACTTCGTAAAAATATAGAAACGGTAAAATGTGTAGCAATATAACATAGCATTGAAATATAAACAATATCCAGAAAGACTAGTACATGATCTTCATTTGATAGAGTCAGCTCGATCTTTAGTACGAATTTGACAACAAATTGTACTACGCTTTTTTCTAAGAGTTAACCCATCCATCTCTCCGGAAACGTCGTAACATGCGCAAGTCAAAGTCGGCTAATTAGCTAATTACAGTATACTTTCAAATAAAATATCTTAAGCATAATACCATAAATAATGCATTTAACAGTAAAATACAAATTATATATTAAGGTACAGTGCACACATGTCGAAGAACAGCTACGATAAAAAGGAAATAGATAAGATTGTTATCTTATTGTATGCATGTATGTATGTATGTATGTATGTATGTATGTATGTATGTATGTATGTATGTATGTATGTATGTATGTATGTATGTATGTATGTATGTATGTATGTATGTATGTATGTATGTATGTATGTATGTATGTATGTATGTATGTATGTATGTATGTATGTATGTATGTATGTATGTATGTATGTATGTATGTATGTATGTATGTATGTATGTATGTATGTATGTATGTATGTATGTATGTATGTATGTATGTATGTATGTATGTATGTATGTATGTATGTATGTATGTATGTATGTATGTATGTATGTATGTATGTATGTATGTATGTATGTATGTATGTATGTATGTATGTATGTATGTATGTATGTATGTATGTATGTATGTATGTATGTATGTATGTATGTATGTATGTATGTATGTATGTATGTATGTATGTATGTATGTATGTATGTATGTATGTATGTATGTATGTATGTATGTATGTATGTATGTATGTATGTATGTATGTATGTATGTATGTATGTATGTATGTATGTATGTATGTATGTATGTATGTATGTATGTATGTATGTATGTATGTATGTATGTATGTATGTATGTATGTATGTATGTATGTATGTATGTATGTATGTATGTATGTATGTATGTATGTATGTATGTATGTATGTATGTATGTATGTATGTATGTATGTATGTATGTATGTATGTATGTATGTATGTATGTATGTATGTATGTATGTATGTATGTATGTATGTATGTATGTATGTATGTATGTATGTATGTATGTATGTATGTATGTATGTATGTATGTATGTATGTATGTATGTATGTATGTATGTATGTATGTATGTATGTATGTATGTATGTATGTATGTATGTATGTATGTATGTATGTATGTATGTATGTATGTATGTATGTATGTATGTATGTATGTATGTATGTATGTATGTATGTATGTATGTATGTATGTATGTATGTATGTATGTATGTATGTATGTATGTATGTATGTATGTATGTATGTATGTATGTATGTATGTATGTATGTATGTATGTATGTATGTATGTATGTATGTATGTATGTATGTATGTATGTATGTATGTATGTATGTATGTATGTATGTATGTATGTATGTATGTATGTATGTATGTATGTATGTATGTATGTATGTATGTATGTATGTATGTATGTATGTATGTATGTATGTATGTATGTATGTATGTATGTATGTATGTATGTATGTATGTATGTATGTATGTATGTATGTATGTATGTATGTATGTATGTATGTATGTATGTATGTATGTATGTATGTATGTATGTATGTATGTATGTATGTATGTATGTATGTATGTATGTATGTATGTATGTATGTATGTATGTATGTATGTATGTATGTATGTATGTATGTATGTATGTATGTATGTATGTATGTATGTATGTATGTATGTATGTATGTATGTATGTATGTATGTATGTATGTATGTATGTATGTATGTATGTATGTATGTATGTATGTATGTATGTATGTATGTATGTATGTATGTATGTATGTATGTATGTATGTATGTATGTATGTATGTATGTATGTATGTATGTATGTATGTATGTATGTATGTATGTATGTATGTATGTATGTATGTATGTATGTATGTATGTATGTATGTATGTATGTATGTATGTATGTATGTATGTATGTATGTATGTATGTATGTATGTATGTATGTATGTATGTATGTATGTATGTATGTATGTATGTATGTATGTATGTATGTATGTATGTATGTATGTATGTATGTATGTATGTATGTATGTATGTATGTATGTATGTATGTATGTATGTATGTATGTATGTATGTATGTATGTATGTATGTATGTATGTATGTATGTATGTATGTATGTATGTATGTATGTATGTATGTATGTATGTATGTATGTATGTATGTATGTATGTATGTATGTATGTATGTATGTATGTATGTATGTATGTATGTATGTATGTATGTATGTATGTATGTATGTATGTATGTATGTATGTATGTATGTATGTATGTATGTATGTATGTATGTATGTATGTATGTATGTATGTATGTATGTATGTATGTATGTATGTATGTATGTATGTATGTATGTATGTATGTATGTATGTATGTATGTATGTATGTATGTATGTATGTATGTATGTATGTATGTATGTATGTATGTATGTATGTATGTATGTATGTATGTATGTATGTATGTATGTATGTATGTATGTATGTATGTATGTATGTATGTATGTATGTATGTATGTATGTATGTATGTATGTATGTATGTATGTATGTATGTATGTATGTATGTATGTATGTATGTATGTATGTATGTATGTATGTATGTATGTATGTATGTATGTATGTATGTATGTATGTATGTATGTATGTATGTATGTATGTATGTATGTNCTACTACTTCTACTACTACTACTACTACTACTACTACTACTACTACTACTACTACTACTACTACTTCTACTACTACTACTACTACTACTACTACTACTATATATATTCACTCATTTTCACACAACCTTGAAAATGCTTGTTACTGATTCTCATGAAAATGCTTGTTACTGATTCTCAAACTGCAATTACTTAAATACTAATGTTAGCATATATACATCTAGCACATGACTTTTGTAAAACTGCCTGTCGCTCGGCCATGTGAGACTACTTAGGAAGCATCATAATGTATTGCAAACATATCAATGATCACACATTTTATTAGTATTTTTAAGTCGGCCTATTATGCTTAAAATATCCATCATTGTATATAAAAGTAGGATCTCACTTGCTTGATGTTGCGGTGGTTAAATGTTAACCTAGTACATTAATTAGTGAGCTGGGTTTATCTGACAGTCATTTGTTGTGTGTGAAATACCATCATGTATGCAGAAAATCAAAACATAAGACTAATTATCAATGTATCGGAATTACAATTGATACAATAACTAATTTAGTCAACCATAATGACTGGGTATGGAGTGAAATTAATAAGGATTCACAATTGATTACAAAATCTACTCAGTGTGATGAGCAGCATAATTATGTTACCTGAAGTTGGAGATGTGCAACCAGCAAATGGGAAAAATTGAAATATACCCACATTGTCATATTGCGCAAGATGAATCACAGGATGAATGTCCATACTGTTACTGCAGACCATGCATAACAAATGAGAGAAACAGACAGCTATGGTTGGAGGACAAAAATGCTGAACCTAATCATACAAATACTGGACTTAGAAAGGAGATATACAAAAACGTTTGGACAATGATGCACCACAGAAATGTCTGGGAAGATAAAAGATATAAATAAAAAAAGAGAGAGGCTTTAAAAAGGGATCATCGTTGCAAAAAATATGAGTGACACAAAAGAGAAATAATGCCAAAATGTGTGTTGACATTAGTCAGACAATGGTTACCAAACCCATCAAACATGCCATACATGTGTCATCTGTGGGAATAAGTTTCATAATGTCATAAAATGATAAATGTCAATAAACATCTACGTTGATAAATAGAAAAAAGTGGATTATTTAGAGAATTTACATCAGTTACCGCCATCTGTCAGACAATATTCAGTGTAGTGTAAACTTGATTTGAGTCATTCGCTAGCTACTGGCTGAGAGAAGTTCATAACCTTTAAAGTTGGCGGTGCTTAGCATTTACAGGGAAATTTGAATTTCAAGCAGACAAACAACATATTTATTTGCGGTAAGTTAATAATAACTATATAAATTACAATAGCAAAATTACACATACATATTGTTTGTATACTAAAGTATATGTATGCCAAATTTTATTTAAAATATTAAATACAAACTTAAATATTATGAAAAAATCGTTTTTGTTTTCTGCTGTTTACACACAGGTGTACAACAGAAAAGTAGACATGTTATGAGTTTGTGGCCCTTTTATACTTCTTCTCTGGTGTTTAAGAACAAATAACTCAAAACAAAAGCCAATTTCAAAATTTTATTTTATTTTAAGGCAATTGTCCAGGTCGTGCGAGAATGAGTGATATGCAAATACCACCTACCAACTTCAACTAATTGTTTTGTGAGTGTAATTAGTTATGTTATGGCTTTGTTATATCATTCATTTGAAGTGGAGTTTGTTAATGCAATGAAAAATGCTTTATTGATGAACGACACATAATCGGAACAACCTCAAATGTAATATGCTTGTTTGCGATCGAAAACGAACATGCACGTCATATGATTAATAAAATATGAAATATCCCCACTGGATACAACATATGATTAATCAATAACCATATAAGATACTTCGTGTAACTCAATGAATACTATTTCGAATCGTTAATCACGAAGGAACACTCACGTCATATGATTAAAAAAGGAACTATCCCCACTGGGTACCATAATCATTAATTAACATCCATTAAACATACTTCTCGAATCTCAATGAACATTAATTCGTATCGTTATGAATTGTTTTTAATTCGAATCGCAATAGCTACGTATAGAAAGTATATGTGGTTGCAAACACTTTTATTATCGTAACTACATGTAGCGCCGTGCACACATACACCTTTACTTACAATCATGTGTGCACCAAAACAGCAAATAATTGGCACAGTAGGGCCACATTTGTTTTCCTCGTTAACTCGCCTAAATATATAACACGCAGCATGTTTCTGTCATTTACCATTTAGGCAAAATGTTTTAAAATTACAATTTATCAAACATAATAATATAAATGCATCTGTTGTTCGTACCCAATTGTTTAGCATTTGACTTGTTAAAATATTAATCTAAACAAAAACCTACTTAAGTTTATTTTTAAAGGAAAAATAATACATACCACTTTGATTTAATTATGTGCGCATGTGTATCTAATAAAATATGGCTTCTTCAGACAAAAAAGAAATGTATTTTGAAATAATTTTATTTTAAAAACTATTAGTTCATTTACTTTGTTCGATCGTGGGATGGAACTCGATCTGATATCATATAAACGTATCTTACCAAACGCGATATAGGTTCGAATGGATATTGATTACTGCTGAATCAGTAATTTTACAGGCGCTCCAATGTCAACAGTTTATGACGGTTGCATTATTTATTTACTTTGTATTTTCGAATGTTATGAAGAGCTCAGTAATGACATACAATACTTGATTTCGTTTTGAAAAAAAAACAACTGCCTGGGAGAAGTATTTTTTTTATAAAATTGAATTCATAAAATCAACTAAAAGACACGTCCGAATTTAGCAGTGGCATAATCCACTCAATTTTAGCGTTATATTACTGTTACCGATATTAATAACGGTTCATGAATACATGTAAATCGTTTAATATTCTTCTAAATGCTCAATGCGACAGCCAACAAAACACATTATTTTAAAGTTGAAAATTCACGCTAAGTAATTTTTATTAAATAAATATAGGACAAATCAGTCGGTAGAATTAACGATAAAATAATCGGTCGATATTACGCCACTTGAAATATAACACTTGCCAAACGATTAATAAAATATTAATTGTAGCCATTATTTTAATCAGCCATACAATCAATTCAACAAGGGCATTATATATTTATAAAGTAAGCTAGCATGCGTGTGCTTAAACAACTAGTTAATGAGTTTAATAACTGCTACCAAGTGGAAAAAGTAAAGATTCTCTGTAAGCTGTTTGCGCGCTGTTTACTCTGGCATGTCTGTTTCATGAACATGCTATGGCCACTGAGAATGGAGCATTAAAGGACTACACACACAGGGTAATACTTCGAAACATGGCCATCGGGATGTCAAATTGTCTAAATGGAGCGGGCTGTGATTAGGTCCCTTCAAACGCACCTCTGTTTATCTACAGAGGTGATATACGAGGCGATGTGATTTGCAAAATAGAGCTTTACCGACAGCAAAACAAATTTAACAAAAACGGTAAATATTTATGCACCGTGCATTTTGTATTGGTTTGCAATCATAGAAATGTCTGGTTATGTTATCGTCTGTGCCACGTTTTTATAATTCAATATTAAGCTGTTATTGTATGGTCTTAGACCTGCAACAGTGCGCTTGTACTGTAGACTCTTGGCATTATTAATTCATATACCCATAGGCGTATCTGACTAAAATAACTTTTAACCTAGATTTATTAAAATAAAATTGAAGCGGGATATTTAAATTTCAAAATAATTGCGCACCAGGTGCGTAGCGAGCCCTCCAAGGATGTGAAGGCACTTTTAAGGGGGTCCGGGTGAATCCCCCCCGGGGAAAAAAGACCAGTAGTGGGCATAGAAGCGATTGTTCTCATTATAGTTTTTAAAACTAAACTATTCGTTTCGTTACAAACATTTTTTTAAATATATACAGTTTTGGCAAGAGATGGAAATTCACTTGCATAGCTGAAGTTTGGTTAAAGGAACTGCATGTTCCGACTCTTGGTAGAGGCTAATACTATTAGCTAGAGCGCCGACGCCATTGAAAGTCTATTTGCAAGATACAGGGAAGTTTCTGCTGAATTAAATGTTAAAGGAATAGTTGACTGAATGAAAATCTAAAAGGCTATCAGAAAATCAGAAAAATGAATCAACGGAGCTTGGTAGTTTTCGAGCAAGTAAATGCCCGGATAGTAATGTTATTTCTTATTGGCTAGACGTTAATTAATGCTCTTGTTTTAATTAACATTATTATATCATCTTTATTATTTACGAGACTGAAAAAACTTTTCAATCGGAAGCTAAGGTCAAAGTTATATCTTTGTTGTTTTTTTCTTGTTTTGTTTGTTACTATTCATTATACTGTCGCTTCATTTTCATTTAAGCAGAAAGGAACAATTCGTTGTTGTTGTGTTGTTGTTGATGTTATATTTACCGATCACTTTACTAACGCAAAATATAACATGCACGCTGTATTTTGAAGCACACGTTCTAAAATGTTTCATCCTTATAACAATTATTCAAATAATTTCAAAAAATATGCAACATAATTTGCACATTTATATAAAAAATCAATCTCTTGCCGCCCAAAATCGCAAGGTAAAAGTTTGCCGTCACAAAGTTTGACAATATTACAGCCTTAAGAACAACTTGCCAGTCTTCTATAAGAAACAAGACAATTATTCATTTGTTAAAATTATTTAAAGTAACGTAACCGCCCCCCCCCCCAAAAAAAAAGTATGTTATCTCAACATCAAATACGACGAGATTTACCTTGTTAAAAACACATAATTTATACTGAAAAAAATAAGCAAAGAATGCTAGGGACACACTTATTGGAATGACTGCATATATGAAATAAGTTGCGAAACAACGATAATTTTATCAAATTTCCGTTCTCATCTACGTTTTTAAGCTAATTGTTAACAGATGATTGCTTATAAAGCTGTTTTAATAATCTTAACAAACAACTAATTTCGCCGGGAATCGAACTCGCGTCCTCCGGATCTGTAAGCGAGTGCGCTACCACTGCGCAACGGTAACTTTCCTCGTTGTTGTATTTAAGAGTTTAGTTACAGGTCGTCTCCGCGTCTTCACGACTACAATGGTATCGACCTGCCCCTTTGACCTTTCAGGGGGAAATATTTATTTTGAGCCATATTATATCAAATTTACCCCGGCTTCCCGGGTATTTGCCAAAGAAATGATGTAAATCCAAATAGACCGATGCACGATGGCAAATGAGACCTTAATTATATTTATATAATTTATCTTGGAAGATTGGACACTGCATTAAGGCTGTGTAAATTGTGTATAGTGTTAGTTAGACAAAAAGTGAAATATTATTGACTTCATTTAATCCGGGTTTAACTGATCGAGTCAACAACAGGGCACATATATCGTTGTGCTGGCAAATTATTGATCATTGAACATTGTTATTGATTGATGAATAATAAATGATGTTTAGTCGTTGGACCGATACTTCATCAGTTTATGTACACCGATTTGTTAGTTTAATGTAATTTATATTGTGTATTTTCCGTTTTAATGATTGCATAATCATGACCAACACGCATATTAACATTAACTTAAAGCACAATTTAATATAGTGGTTTCGCTTCTTATTTACTCATTTGATAACATAAACCATGGACTTATCGATCTTACACAAACGTAAACACCGTTTGAACAGAGAACATTGATTTTAAAAGGTATATTGTATACAGCATGTTAAAATACTCAATCCATATTATGTCACGGTACCCCTTCCCCGCATAGCCATTAAACTATATGCTACAGACAAGTGGTCGCCTTATCTTTAGAGTGTTTAAAACCACGTTGAACATAATTTATTATTAATAAGAAAGATAAAAAAAACACCAGATCGATAAGGTTTTCAAAGCTTTTAAAGCTGTGTCTGTATGGATTTAAATTGTTAGCTTGAAACAAACAGAGGGATTCAATTTTTATGAATGGAGCTAATAAAACAACAATTTCTTTTATTATTGATTTATTTATCGCCAATTTATTTCAAAATTTCTCAAATAAATACCTTACAGTTACATATTTAGTGCTCGCCTGAAGTCTGCTGTCCTCAACGCTCTGATGATGTCAGCATAGAAGGACCAGACATTGAGACAGTGGATTACGGGAAAATGGTAAATGCGTGGCACCACGAGAAACCACGGAGAACAGTTTTTAACTCAACATTGTATATCTGTATACTTGGGGTAAATATGTAACTGTAATGTATTTCTTTTTTTTCATTCATTGCTTGCGTTCTAATGCCTTATGCTATTTGGCTTCATATTTAATAGTATAAGTATATGACTACAATGAAATACAATTGAAGATAAATAAATCAATAATAAAAAGAGTTGTTGAGTTTAATTAGCTCCAACGTAGTGTAGATTTTTATTTAGAACACGTAGAAAATATTAAAACATCGACACGCACTAGGGGTCCTACCCCCTTCCGCACCAACCCCCTGCAGCTCTGTCTTGCCGCTATGCTTGCCCAATATCATGGGGAAATACCTTTAGCATAATATTGATTCATTGGGCAGGGAACTAGTAACTGGGAAAGTTAACGCACGGATATCTGGCAAGTGGGATTATATTGCTTGTGATAAATTCCTAAATAAATACGACGTAGATAAGCCCTTACCGCGTCAGTCATATTGATAAGGGACATAATTGACATGACAATATATTGCTCAAACTTTACCAAGCACCCTCTATTTCAATTGCGAATGAACGCTTTGGAAATTATATCGTGTTTGGGAAAATAATACAATTAGTAATGCTGTATTAGTATATGCTGTTGAAAGAGAGAATAGTCTCTACTAAAGGTCATTAAGTATGTGATTTTAACCAATACAGTGGCAACGCGCCATTCTTGGTCGATCTAATCTCCAATAACGTCGAGGAGTGCACATATGAAACTATCAAATGAAAGAATAACGATACAGAAATACATATAACTGGTTTCGTAAACCAATGCCTGACCTAAAAATTCTGCCAGCGAATCAAGAAGTTTATATAGATTACCAAGTGAATACATTTACAAAGAAAGAAGAGAGATCGCCTACTCTCTGTTCGCGAAGAATTTAGTTTAACCTTTATTTCAAGCAAGTGTTTCATGTAAACATTTACGCACGTAAACATTATTCCAAATATACAGATAACAAAATTGAATTTGCTTTATATTGGAAAACAAAGTCGATGTGACACTTATATTTATTCCTCTCCGTTTGTGTGGAGTTTCAACTGTAAACAGCGGCAAAGACTTTCAAATCTAGAAATAAGTTTGTTGTTACATATATGCAATACTCTAAATCTTGATCCGAGTGTTATGGTAAAGAAGCGGCAACGATATGTAAAACTTTGCTAAGACAGTAAAATATGACAGGTCTTTATGCTAATCGCATTTAACTAACAACAGCTGCATAAAACCTCCAAAGATATCCACAATTTAAAGTTAAAGATCAAAAAGACCAACCGATTTTTTGAAAATATTTTAAACTGTTAAGGAAGACCTAAACGCCGAATATGCACCACAAATCGTTAAAATAAATAACAAGAAAAAAAAACAATTCGAATCAATGTTCGTGGCAGATAGACAACATATTAATGCTCGCTCTCACGTAAATAGAGACCAACATGTCAACGACTTTAATTCGCGGAATAAGACACAAACATACGAGTTGATGACAAAAGAAATATACATGATGAAACGTAGAACATTACACACTGTAAAACGAATAGTTCCTCGATACCAGTGATATATACGTAGGCTATATTACACGCAAAAAGATATTATAGTGGAAAATGGTATTTTTTCCAGAGGGTGGTCAAATGATGTAATAATACCTATATTGAAAACGGATGTCAAAACGATTGAATACGTTGCTAAAACAATTTTTGTTTTCAGAAAAAAAATAAAGCAAATAAAGATGAGACATGGTATTACGAAAGAACAAATTGAGTACACAACGTCTTCATAAAAATTTGCAATTTGTTATCTTATTTATCTCAAAACAAACCTAACACTACATTATACAAAGCAAAACAGGAAGTTACAACTACTTGCCTCTTTTCTCTCGTCTCCTCTATTTTGCCTCATGGATGCGAGGTGTGAGGTATTATTAAATCGCTATGATAAGAAATAACAAATATGCAAAGAATAACTAGGTTGAAAAAGATTTGCCAAAAATGTTGCCATGTTCTCGGAATTGTGCAGATACCCAAGCTACATCAATAGGTATGCTAGGATTATTCAAATTATGTTGGACTGAAATTATTATTATTAAAACTAGTGCTTACTTGTAATTCAACGGTTCCATGTCATTGGAGGTATGCACAGTAGGTCATATCGTCGCGTTCATATCAATTTGGTTATAAAGTAAAGTTCATATCACCAAGTTTGTGTCATCACAGTTAGGTAGTTAAGTTCATACCCATCGCTTTAATGCAATTTAAGTGTTCACGTGTATTCCATGTCATCGATTTAATGTAATTTAAGTTATGATGTCAAGTTCGTATCACCGATTTCATGAAATCGGAGTTATGTTATATACTCTGTTTAAAAGCATATGACGGCTTATATAATAAGTATACATTGTTGGTTTCATGACATAATAAGGTCTGCAATGTATTGGTGCCATCGGACTTCTATGGTATAACTCAAATCATTGGTAAAAAAGCGGTCAGAGGTATGAAGTGTAGTTCACCTCATCAGTTTTAGGAATTTGGATTTTGTGGTTGTTTAAATCATCTTTTTCCTGACGTCTGGCATTTGGTTATGCACTGTACACCTTCAAATTCACGACGTAGGATTTATTTAGTGTGGTCGACGTCCTTGATGTGCATAACTTTAACGGAGTTATATATGTATAGTTCCACACTTGAAGTCGTCATTCAAAAGTTAATGTTACAGTAAATATCTTTGTAACTAACGTTCTGTACTTGATATGACACCATTCGTTTCACGACGTTAGAGTTCTTTAATAAATGTTTATTCTGTGTTTTAAAACGCTCAAGTGTTTTTTCAAATAACTCATGACTTCGTAGATCTGATGTATATTAAATGTCTGTATTACTTAGTTATGCAGTGTAGTTAATATAATTTATTTCATTACTGGAAATTTGCATTTCAGATAATACTTGTCAATTTTGTGTAATGTGGTCTCTAAAACAATCAATCTTTAAGAAGGCCATATGCGATTTAATGTTACAAAATCGCTCATTCATATTAGAGAACAATACGTTCTTCGTTTTCGAAGCTTAATTTGCGTTGCTAAACATAATTTCAAACGGCTGTGTTCGAAAATGAATGAACATACTTTATATAAAAACTAGTCTGTGTCACCCTCCCTGTCCCCGTGGAATCTTGGTGATATCTAGACAATCCCTGAGTGCATTGAGTTTAATTGGTTTGATCTGCCGCGTAGTAAACAACCCATGAAATTAATTCTTAGAATGTAGCTGTGATCTTTTTGCAACGATGATTAGTACACGTATTTAGAGTGAGTATGCACGATTTTTATATGTGTTTAATTGATATATATTGATAAAAATATGTAACTTTAACACAAAATAGGCAAAAAAAATACATTGAAGACGAATTTCATAAAATGCAGCATAGACATGTAAGCGCTGGTTAAAGCCGATGTCGACACGTTTACTCGTATTTGATAGGAAACAAAAGTGTGTATTTGTATCGTATGAACGAATCTGCACTAAAACTAAATTTAGATTCACGTTGTATATGCGTGATATATATGCTGGCGAATTCGACCGGAAGCCATTTTTGATTTCAGATTTAAATATCTGGCTTATATCGCATGTTTAGACACATGTTCTTCTAAACTTTTATTTATTGAAAAATATGTATTATAAGTTTTTTAAACATTTTATATAAATTCATAAATATTTGACAAAATCGTGCATACTCTCTTTAAGAAATGTGAACTATCAAGTGTTTTGATACATGGATATAGCCCTGCTTCAACTTAAAACACGTATTATGTGTCATTAAAACAATTAGAGACGCAACGTACATCAATTGGTTTCAACATTGTATTGCATTTTACAACTGACGGTGTATATGTGCATACCAGTAAAAATATAATATGTTATTCACTTGAAAAGTGTGCTGCAACCATATATGTGACTTAGTTGTCATACGCACTTAGAGCATAATGCAAACGCAGGTTATCATATTGTTTCTTACGTTAAAAATAGTATTTGATCGATTTATACTGTTCCACACACGGGTCAGTCACGAATAAAAGAAGATATCTACATACAATCAAACGAACCATTTGATGTATTTTTATTGACAAAACAGTTAACGCAAGACAAAAGCGTATGTTAAAGTATAACATAAACGTGCTCTTACAATACCTAAGGTCATATAGAAAATAACGTAATAATAAGCCGCAAAAGGTTTATGGTAAGAATACAGATCTTTTATTCTAATACAAAATACCAGTTTAAATAGGAATCGCTTAATGCGGAATATAATTTAGGACATAGGAAGTTGGCATTAAATTTCATCATCTTAGGACAACACTTATAAAAGTGCCATGTCCTTTATTTACAGAAAGTGACACAATTTCGAATAAAGACAACAACACAACGCCAAACAATTACAAATTAACAAACACTCTACAATACACATATTGTATAGTACAAAAATAAATAAAAATGCAGCAATAGTACAAAAGCAATACAATACGATCATATAGTGAAAACACAAAACAAACACATCTATCAAACACAACAAACACAAACACACAATGCAAACACAGCACAATACAAACATACATGATACATATAGTAAACAATGAAACTCAATAAACTATGTAAGCGGTTATTTAGTATAATTAATACAAAACAATAAAAACTCATATAACAAAAACAAACACAATATGAACAAACATTTCAAACACAACAAATATCAACACATATAACACACCCAACACACAACAAACTCATATTACAAAGACGAAGAAATACAAATATTAATGTTTAACGATTTATCTAGTGAATCTTAGGCAGGGTATTTGTAATATCCTAACATGTGTCATAACGATTAAAACATATTTGTGCATTTTTTGTATATATCAGCTCAACTTGTTAGAATCACAATTTATACTTTTCATGTAGCGGAAAAATGTTAAGGAATAATAACACACATAATATAGATACATAATAACATACCTTATAATCACATGTATGCAACAGAAAAGTTACAATAAGATGTCAGTGTTTTTAATGAAAGTTTAGTTGCCCAATATACAAACATTATTTCGTATCAACACATCGAATACATTATTATAGGCGTGACACTTTTAAATTGATGTCCCTACCCGTTGTATGCAATCTAGAGTAGCAAAAGGTGGTACCCATTCGATTCATGGTGCATGATTCGAACAAAAGAGAACTATAATTAAAAACATCAAAAATTAATGTACTGTTAACATAAGGATCATTTCGCATATAATTTGTATAACAAAATATGATACTATCTAAATAGAATTAACATTATATTATAACATATATATGGATTCATTTCATCATACATAAAAGTGAATATCTGATTTATTGAACTAATGTGCAAAATAGTTCTACCTTCAAAATGTAGTGCAAGATTTTTGTTACATAAATTTATTTTACAATATCTTAGGAACATATAAAGCTAACAACTTACAATGTTGCAATAGAGAGCGTTACATTCTGAACAGCTTTGCAGATCAATATTAATGTCATTTTATGCGGGATGAAATTTAGGCCATAACATGTACATGCACATTAAAATACGTTTCCCAGGATTCGTCAGTTAAGACATCGTTTGCAATACAATATCCGTCATTAAAGAAAAGTGATCCCATGCCAAAACGAACAACAACGTAATATAAACTCATATAACAAACACAAATCAACGATATAAAATATCTAAACGACAAACACAATTATTAAAGAGCCATTTAAAACAAATAAAACGAAACTACTCAGACATGAACAAAACGGGCAAAGGACTATGCACACACTGTTTATAAAATGAATAATATGTGAGTATGTGAATTACATAATCGGTATTTAAAACGTTCTAATAAACATCTTCCTACGAAATACACACCACCTATTTATTGACAGCATTACAAGAATTACGTTTTTTTCCAAGCATAGTTCGTTAGTTAAACGCGATTTCCAACATATCTTGATTGTACAATCCTTGTATTGAAGGTAACATTAACATACTGCATTAGGCAGTTACCATTACGGTCAGAAGCCACGATTATGCCATATGCATGTTAAGATAGTGAACCAGAAATATATGATTTACATTGGGGAAAGTTTACGAAAAATAAATACACTGATACATGTACATCCATAACAGGCATATGCACATCAAATCTCTTAAAATACAAGATGTCAGCAGTTATATTATAAACATACATATGCAATAGTGTACATTTTCTAATGTTATCATGCACATATGTAATCTAAATACGGAATGTATGGATTGTTAACATGTTTGGACTTCAACTTAATATTTTTGTTTCAGTATTTTTTACACACACGTTTTTGTTTTAAGTCGGCCTATTTGACTTTTTATATCCATTATTACACATACTTTAGACAAAGACTTTAGAACACTCAAATCAAAACAAACAAAACAACATTTCAATATTCGGTTTAATTTTAAGGCGGTTCTCCAGGTCGTGTAAGAATGAGTGAAATTATTCCTACCAACTTCAACTAATTGTTTTGTGATTGTAAAGAGTGATGTTATGGATTATTTTTATGTTCTTCATTTGAAGTGGAGTTGGTTAACGCAATGAATAATGCTGTAATGATTATCGACATCGATTAACGGAACAACCTTAAGTATTATACGCGTGTTTGTGTTCGAAATACTCACATCGTATGATACATACAATACGAACACTTCCCACTGGTTACAAATAGCACTAAATTATTCAACAGCAATATCTGACATAGCATGTTGCTCAGTGAACATTAATTCGAATCGTTATGCTTGCGTAGCGTATAACGAGTTAACGTTGTTGCAAACACTTTTATTATCGTGTATACATGTAGATCCGTGAAAGTTCTAGCAATATTGTGTGCGCCAAACAGCAATTTGAACATTTGGGTCACTTTATATTTCCTCGTGAACTCACCAAAATATATAACACGTAGTATGTGCCTCTCAAGGTTTACGATTAAGACATTATTTTCTTAATGGTGTTAATTGCCCATTTTTCAGTTGTGTCTTGTTATGACACACATTGTTTGCATCATTTAACTTGTTAAATATTAATCTAAATAAAAATATCCAAGAAGTGTTTTTTGAAAGGAATAAATGAAGACGCCACTATGCTTTAATGTTGTACACATTTGTATCTAATAATATATGGCTAATTTAGACACACACAACATAAAGTTATAAAGATTTTAAACAGATAGGTTAATTGACTATGTGCTATCATGGAATGGAACTCGACATGACATTATTGAAACTGCTCTTACCTAACGCGCAATAGGTTTGAATGTCTAATGATTTCTGCTGAAACAGTTATTTAAAAGGCCCGAGGACAACAGTTGATGACGGTTGGATTATTCATTGACTTTGAATTTTGAAATGTTATGGATAACTCAGTGATGACATACAATACTTAATAATTTTGTATTGGGAACAATAACAACTGCCTATGAGCATTTCTTTGTAATTAAATTGTATGTATATAATTAACTAGTAGACACGTCCGAATTTTGCAGTGGCATAGGCCACTCAATGTCAGCGTAATCCTACTTTTTACGTCGTTAATTACTGGTTTTTAAATACATTTAAAGCGTGTTATAAACTTTTTAATGTTTAATTCGACAGCCAACAAAGCACACTATTTAATACATAACACTTACACAATTGTATTAAAAAACAAAACATCATGTCCACTTCTAAAGTATTCTTTGGTAATGTACCTGTAACATTTGTGGATAATCACAATCATCTTGGTCTTAAGTTGAGCAGCATCATGAAAAACATTCAAGAAAATGTTTTAAGAAAAAAAAAACTTCACTTACATGCGGCTATAACTAGAATACACGCGTGTTGTTTGGGACTGTTGTACATTAGCTAAGAAGGAGTTATTATGAACAAATCCAAAATATGAACTCACGTGTATTATTTCAAGCAACTGGAGATCTGTTTTTCTTAGAAATCAATACACTGAGACGGCCCGGTCCTGGTAAACGACGACGTGATCTCAAACTCGTTAATATTTACAAAATGCACAACAACCAGCGACCCAATTATGTATAACCCTCCTTTAACAAACAGTTCAAGAACATAGACACGCGGAAGACCATATTATTTTATGAAGAAGATCATTATTTTAGTAAAAGTTATATTTAATGTATGTGACGACAATACCTAGTACATGAACAATGGAGATAAAAATATTGTTTAACATGTCCGCTTAAAAAAATTCAATAATGTAAACTCAAACTTATTAAACAACCAAAAAGCGAACTTAACCCTATGTGATGTGGAAATGACGTTGACAATGTTACGAATGACTTCTTTCAATGTGTTTTTACCTTAATGCTAAATACTTTTTAGCTCAACGATCATTTGTGTCGCTTTATGTGTCAGCTGCTTCTTTATGATAGACTTAATATGTAGATACCTTCATATTTAACGAAGTTAAAAGATATATTAATACGACAAAGCGATTCAAAAAGTAGCGCACTCGTATCTTCTTGTTCTCTAGTATTCGATGTTATGGATGAAGTGTCTTTACTGCACACACAACTACCAACATCATCAGCTTAGTTCCAACTCCTTCGAAATCAAAATATTCTTATATGGCGGGGAAACATTTGTACACTGAGTGGTGTTGGTTAGCTCAAGCTCGTATAATTCCTGTTTAGCACAATCTACTTTGAGGTAATCTATGCAACAGATCTTAGGGTTGGGAACATCTTCAATGCCAAAGAAGCATCAACTTCTCTGCGTCCGACTTTAAAAGGAAACAGCTATGACCAGCCAACCGAGACATTCCTCCATTAACACGGCATACTTTCCAGTCTTCATTTCTTTGTCCTCTTCATATCATCCTTCCAATGTGACTGTGAGCTTTATCCTTAATCGATATGATCTTCTTTGAGATATTTCAAATATTCTTTGAAACTTTCATAGCTAAATAGAGAAACAATTTCCGCAAGCTTTTAACTAAATTATTCATTTTAAAGTGCTGTGTCTTGAATTTGTATATTTTTCGCAAATCAATGCAAGAGAATTTAAGTAAATATTGCAATAATGTAATTGACTTCTGCTTGCGTTTAAATGATTACTTCGCTCGTATACGAGTAGAGTACATTTGTATTTAAAATAACAATTTTATGATTATGAATGATACAAAATAAAGAAGTAAAACTTCAGAAGCTGCAGCAGTATTGCATTTCTATGATACAAAGTCTTGAACAAACGAACATCCCCCGTTATAGGAAGGACTTTAACGAACCAAATCGTATATGTCTCTCTTCTCTATCATCTCTTTACCACATAATAAAAGTGTGTAGTGGGCACTAGATTTTAGATTTTGGTAGTATGTCAAGAAAATAATGGCGTTTTTAAATAAGCAAAGGTCCTTTCTATTACGGGATGTGCGTTTGTTCAAGAATTTGTATATTATATATTATATTTAGTTTTATATAATTGTGGTTAATGTAATTTTAAAATGATTTTAACATTATGTAATGCGATGTGTATACACGAGCTCAAACACAATATATTAAAGAATTTACAAAGATTCCATATCTTGTCCTAGAAAAAACAGTTAAAAAGGTAAAATAATATAGCAAGAGTTGTGCGATGCAGTTTGGTCATGTTCACAAGATTTAAATTTAAACATGCCTTGACAAAGATTCTTCGAAACTTAGAATACATAATCCTATGTTGTGTAACTCATCGTTGAACAATAATTATTCGACGGTCACTGTTCTAGCAGTAGGTTATATACAAGGTATAACTAGAGTGGTTGTCTTTTATTGTATTATGTGTGTTTCTATTTTTACCGAAGCCTACTTATATTACATCTCCCTTCACGGACAATTTCAGTAATAAACATGTTTCCAGTAAGATTCATTAAGAAACATGTCAACAAATATATGTTAAAGTATTTTATTGAAAATACAGTGAAAGTCACATGTTAGAACATACACAGGAAGTAGATGCAATTAAAGTTTTTAAGTAATGCAATCATACAATTTATATAAAGTGTATTGGAATGTGTGCATTATGTTAACGGTACAGTGTTTTTTCTAACGATTTATCTTGTGCATTAAAAACATACTTTTTTACATATCCTAACATCTTCCTAAATATGTAAACATAATTGTGTAAATTGTGTCTCTATTAGCTCAAGTTGGTAGAATCGAAATTTAAATTACACTAGTTTATATAACAAAACCAACATAAGACACAGGGACTCTTAAACAACGAGCAAGGAAAATTAGATGCCGTCATCCTGACTAAACGTGTATTAATGTTCAAGGTTTCTAACACTGTTGTGAACAATTATTAAGAATATTAACACACACCATATAATAGATAAATATACACAGAGAATATAAGTACATGTATGAAACAGACAATTTTAAGTTGTATGGTAGTGTGTTCAATGATTAGTAAAGCTTCTCAATATGCAAAAAATATTTAGTTCAATGAATCGATTATATTATTATAGGAGATACTGATTATTAAATTAAATTTTAATTCATATTTTACATAATACTTTAATGCAATCTAGAATAGCAATAGATGCGACCCTTTCGATATATAATGTAATGAAATAAAAAATAACATAAATATTTCTCGCCATTTAACAAATGATTAAAGGACAAATGCCGTTAGATTCGATTTGTAAAACGTCATTTGATGTATTGCTATCACATATTATATGTATCACTAATATGATACCACCTAACTGGAATTAATAGTATATCATTCACATTAATTATGTTATAAATCTAAGTGAACTTTATACTAAGAAGGGCGGAGTATTGAAAAATATAGTTCACGTCCAAAAAGCTTGAACCAAATCAATCAGAATCGTGTTAGAATCGAAATAATATTTGTCTATAATGGTTTGTTGTCGAATAACCCACAGTAAGGAGTATAGATGCGTGTAATCAAATCACTCGTGCTTCGCACTCCTTACTGTGGGTTATTCGACAACAAACCATGATAGAAAAATATTATTTCTTAAGTGAATATTAAGTGAGTGGAACACATTCGTAAAAAATATAGACATTCAAAAAAGTAGTTTAATAGTTTGTTAATAAATTGATTTTACAATATCTTCGGTAAAAAATGGAGCTATCAACATACATTATTGCAAAAGAATTCGTTATATTTTAGACAGTGTTGCAGGTTAAAATTAATATCATTTTGCAATACATTATCCGTCATTTAAGAGAAGTGACATAATGACATTTTCTGGATTTAACATAATTTCTCCTTTTCAGAAATTGACATACAAACCAAACGATATAAAACATAAATTACAAAAACAAAGTAACAAAAGACACATTAAAAACAAACAATATTAAAAATACATACTCAGGACAGATAACAAACGGCGTTCCTAAGAAAATGTAACGGCCAATTCACATCATGGTTGATAAAAAGCAGCAGTGCATAAGTAATTATATCATAATATGTTTATACGAAATTCTTTATCAAACCCGCTTTGTATGGGCATCTTAATGGTCGAAATACAAATCAATACTTCAGTGAAACTATTATATTTATAACGTTTGGTTCCAATTATTTCGTTAGTTCAAGGCGTTTCCGAACATGTCTTAAAACAAGTATGATATTGTCGGAACAATATACATGCTGTTAGAGGCAGCACAAAATTAGCCATGCATATGTCAAATTAGGAACAAGAGCTTGATATATATTATTAACATAGTAGAATGGTTACGAAACATTGATACACCTGTACATGTGTATGCATTACAAGCATGTGACAATTCAAGTTCTAAAAAGACGAGATGTCAGAAATTATATAAGAGACATAAAACATGCAATATTGTTTCATTTTACAAAGTTATTGCTATCATACTTAAATGCAATCAAAATATTCAGTATATGGATTTTTAACATGTGTTGATTCAAACTTTCATTACTTTTTCTAGTACTTTTTACACACGCACATGCAACAGGCATAATTGTAATGTCAACTTTGATTATGTTAGAAGACTGATCAACAATGTACATTATGCAACTGATTATTATTACACGAATCAAGCGCAAACGCAACGGCTTAACAAGTAACAACAACGGTTTTAGACACAAACAATCGAGGTACATATAGCGTTATCATATACCCTTAAATAACAAACACATGATTGATAAGCTCTCATTGCCATGAGGGCTGTTCACAATAAGTGTGTTTTTCAGTATTCAGGTATGGCGGAGGACAGAATCTATTAAATAACCACTTACCACAGTTGAATATAAACGTACTGTGTCTATGTTTCATTCTCGCAAACCGTTTGGAATTTAG
>VMBQ01003620.1:0-31611 GCA_007657795.1 Dreissena rostriformis
CGTATGTGTTAAATATATCAAATGTTAAGGAAAACTCATTCGTAACATGGTAGTAACATAGTTTCAACCAAACGGAAAAAAACCCGCAAGGATTTCAAATGACGCAATATTATAAAGAAGTACTAATTTACAATAGTCATAAAATGAATTATTTTTCGAATGCACTGATTTCATTCTCGTCTCAGTATATGGTCAAACAGACTAAGCACAATGCAAAAAATATAACAAATCAGAGTTCGTGGTCTTTTTTTCATAATCATTATTGCCTATAAAAGTTTTATACCTGTACATACTGACTGAAGATTTGCAGACTCTTTTGTTATGTTTTTCACGTCAGCTGATTATCATGTTTCTATAAATACAAGGCGCCATGTCGGATGCAAATTATGAGTTTATTTACGATCAATTAAATCTCATGTGCTTTTTAGCAGACGAAGGTTTAGGAACGATGCATGTAAAGCAAATAGTCTAATGTTACAGGATGTGTGGTTTGTCGGTCAATCTTGAAGAAGTCAAATGCTCTAACATAGCATTCAACTTATTCATGAAGTCCATAATACAATAACATCAGTGTAGTTGATATGTTTAATGTTAAACTTCATATTATTTTATGTATCCTAACGAAAGTTGTTAAAAGAAAGTGCATACACAGAAGACATTTGTGAGAATTTGAAATCAGTTTCATAATTTTGTAAGCGATTGCTATGCACACAATGTTACATATGTTTCTAAAACGTTAAGTAAAAGCGCACTTTGTTTAAACAGAAACTCCTTGATTTCGACCATCTTGTGACAAAAACGCCGTGTAGATGCTGCTTATCGTGGTGAAAACTCATTAAACTGATATGTTGTTTCCTTTTTAAAGGCCCTATAAAGGTGACAAATCCCATTGTAATGCATATAAACTGGTCTAATTTTTACCCGATTTCAGTTACTCTTCCTCAAAAAATGCTAATAACACAGCTTAGATGCAACGTTGTCAATAATAATGGAAAATATACCCGTTTTATAATTGGAAGAAATGTTTACAACTTTGCAACTAATGTGGTATGTAGCCTCAAAGCGGTGCCGTATGCTAAAAATAGCCGAAAGAAAATTCAATTGTAATTCTATTTTAAACAACTTTTTACCAGCAGAAAGTAACTTATTAGATCACTACAAACGTTTAAACCATTTAGAAGAGACCTACTGTGTGCGTGATACCGGAAAACGTTGAAAATCAACGATATAGTTGTGTTGACCTGAGTCACTTTCACCTTTTCTTTCCCGAGTAAACAGCGATGCAAATAAACTGATCGTTTGTAAACACAATTGACTTGGAGGACACTGTATTTTGAGCTCAAAACAACTTGTATTGCACATTTTTTATGGTAATGTCCAATAGGATATATATATTGCTTTTTGATAACGGTTATAAATAAAATATGAAAAAAAATATTTAAAAAACGGTAAATAATTACGGATCGTCACCTCTATAGGGCCTTTAAAACGGTTTGGATGTTTTTGCATGAGATGAGCTGAATTTGATATATTGAAGTAAATAATATATTAGTATCCATTGTATCCTTGTTTTAAATAAAATACTATCCATTGTTAATGAGAATTTATCTGCTGCTATTTTGTCTGGAGTGTCATTGTCCTTCATTAGTCTATGCTTGCAATCCAGAAAAAATACTAATGAAATACAATTTTGATTTTTAATGTGAAAGTGAACTTTGATTAACAGTGACACACTCACAGAAGTGTGCTTTCGATTTGTGAATCATGAAATAAATACAAATGTCAAACAGCAACTAAAATTGTGTTTTTGAACTACTTTGAATATTCCCATTTTTCACACGAACACTGTTTCCAATATTTCTGCATTTGAGTACAGAGGCACGATTTATATACCCTTGTCAGTAAAAACCTCTACCCCGACTCATTACATTCGTTTAAATGTAACAATTATAAGCAGACCATCTGGTCTGCTCATCAATGGTATTCAAACATTTGCATTCGAGTATTCTGACTTGCCAGCTCATGAATGAAGAATATGTGATATTGAACATAAGGGGCGATACTTCAGCAGATAAGCATCTGCACATGTGAGTTCAAGTTTTGCTTGCACAAAGCAGATACATCTACATTTATATGTAAATCACGACTCGTTCGTTTCTGGCATGTGGCAATTTATTTGATCTGGTAAACAATAGGACATTACTTTAAAATTATTGGACATATGTTATTTAAACAAATGGAAGAAACGATTACCTACATTTGTGATGTAATTGTGTATTTGACAAAGATCATTTAAATGCTGCATTGTCGAATGCTTGACCTTAGTGCACAATACCTAAATTAGAATTAAACCATTTGTTATTTATTGTTATTGTTAATACTGGTACATAGTTAGGCAACTGTACTATCGTTTAAAAGTCATAACTTTTTCCAAATGTTTAATATATCTACGAAACGCTTAGTAAAAAATAACGTAATTTCACTTGTTTTTCGCTTGATAAAGATAGCGGAACTTACTTACATATTACATTATATGACCAACATCAGAAAATCGTTGCATTGTAACTGCATGGAAAATTAAATGTAAATATTACTGAATAAATCGCATTGCTGTGTGTTTTGTTCCGCCAAATGTTTACCGATGAAACGAAACAGGTTTATTAGAACATACAACCGACCAATTGTTGTCTGATTAACAACTATTGAACCCATGCTTCCAGTGCGCCTTGTTTATATACTTCACTGATTACTTTGCACTTGGTAAAAATGTATGTAACATTTGTCGGATATATCGTCCAAATTTAGTACAATTGGATTTATGCAATTTCCAATTTATGAGAAAATCTAAGAATAGTTAGTTCATTATTGCAGCTCAAAGCCGATGCTGAAGAAATTACACCACAAAGAATAATATTAGTTTCCAACGCATACGTTTCAATAAATTAAGGGACGCACTTAATTGACGTCGTCTTATCAGTAATTTTATTTCGTTTACTTGTGTGTGTTGGTATTTATCTATCATAAATATCACAACATACTACATATTATGTTTGTATTCTTCCTTAATGCAATTCAATGATTGAGTTTGGTAATCAATAATACATTATACATTGTAAGTGAATAAAGATATGATAAATAGTTTACACTATCAACAACTTAACGTTGAAAACTTATAAAAACATTCTTTGTAGGTTATTCATTTAGCTTAATATATACGTTGTTTTACGAATTTTTTATTAATCATGATCATTTCCATCTGCATCTTTCTGTATTGCATGCGATATTTATTTTATGACATGTGACGTTGCTTACCAACAAGCAAAGATATTTATATAGTAACGATGTGATATTCCAGTTCTTCAAAGATCAAATAGTATTATTACAGGAGCTTTGCTGGTTTTAAATTCGCATCCGTATTAACTGTTTGGAGCGTTCTACCAACGGTTGCTGCTGATGAAATACATCAAACGCATTCTGAAAAACGGTGTTGACTAAAAACAAATCCGTAATGTATTTAGAAGATTAAATTAACTGTACAACTGAAAGGCGCCTCACATTAATCAACTGGATCAGGAATATACAAACTTTTGATTTTGTTTTTAGCTCTTCAAGTTTTGGATGACTTATATGTAACTGATACATTTAGAGCGCTCTATACACGTGGGGAAAAGAAAAACAAGGTAACTTGATAAGCTCGATTTAATGTTCAACTGTAGATAGTGAAAATGCAAGTATTACAGAAGACTTATTTACTGTTTTATTGTCCAATGATTTGAGTGATGGCAGCGATTAAAAACTTAAGTTAAAGAAAGGGAACAGAAAAACGGTCACAGTAAACAGCAAAGAACTATTTTTTTCCGAATAGCATTGTACGACAAACATCTAGCAAAGTCCTTTCGATTCGGTATTGATATGTAACCATAAATGGATCCTTTAGGAACTCTTAGAAATGCTAATAAAGACAATAAAACGTGTCCTTCCAATGCGGTATTTATTCATTTGCATGACCTGTTTGCAATACAAACGTTTTCAACGACATTGTCGGTAAACGCTTACAAAATATATGTAACGGAATTGATTAGATTTACATTTTTGTGCGAACAGTAAAGTCGGAAAGTTATGTTGGCTTTGACACGTTTTCAGCAAGTGTGTGTTTTGAAGAAAAATAACGTCGTCCAAATGAAATACAAAATAACATAAGATGTAGTAATACAGTGGTACTACACCAGTGTCTTTGTATAATTGCATAAATGTAAGGACATACCGCAAAACATGTTTTGAATGCGACATCCATGCATTATGCGCTTTGATAAATGAGTTTGATATATTAAATGAAAATATGAGTATTCAGTGCAATACTTCACATATTGCGATCCTTTTGAATATTGAATCGAACTTATTGATTTATTAATATTATAAAAAATATATAAATTAACTTTATAGAAACTACCTTTGATTTACTAACCAGCTTTTTCCCCATTGCGTAATGTGTCGTAACTACATAAATGTATTGAGTGGTGGTTGATGCATACATAGTAAGACTATCATAAAAACAGTATGTATGCATTAGACAAAACGATGTTAATGCAAACCAATTGATGCCTGTCTCGCGTGTTCATCAATTGTTCAGTGATTTCATAAACGCAACGCTTTTGTATCTGCATTATTTAACTTGCCAATTTAAAAACAGTTGAAATCAATTTTATTTTTGATTTATTTACATCAATGCCATGTTTCTGACGTTGGTTTAAAATAACGTTTTATTAATAACATATCTTTTTTCTATTTCACGTATATCTTAACGATTATATTTATCAAAAGGTGCTCAATGCCAGATGCAGCTTACACTTATTTTTTCTTTTGTCATGTCAGTGTCGATATTTTGATTCAACTAATGCGCATAAAATAACTGTATTGTTATGCAGCGAATAGGTAAATGATCTGCAGATAAGAAAGTCTTTACGATGAACAACTTCCGATAGATTATGATAATATAACGATCAGTTATCGTATAACATAAAGTTCAAACTTAAATCAGTCAGAGCTGCAAACAGTGCATACAAACAATCAGAACATTCTTTGAATGCATCAGTATTTTACGAACCCTATTACGTAATGCGTTGATGTATAAAATACCACATTGTACGCCACAAGTACCATCTGATCATATCCCTTTTTCCAGTCTGACATCCCTCTCGTGTTTGATCGAAACAGATACACATTGGTATGTAACCCACGGTTTGTTATTATGTCTCACTAATTGATAATGGTAGTATACTACATAATATTGGTATACATCTACTGCCATTTTAATATAGTATTACACTAAAGATATGATAACTAAACGTGTTACTGAAGGTGCATCTGCGGATCGCATGCTGTCTTTGTCTGAACATAAGTTCACATGTATACAACTTGTCCAGACATTTTAACATAATTAATTGTTTTCGTGTCCGAAGATTTTAATACCAAAAAAGATTTTTAAAAATACAATTTTCCGAAAATGTAGAGAATCAAACATAAGGGTGTTCACAAGAGTAAGGGACACTAAACAAATTGCATTGATGATCGGAAACTGGTATGCAATGTTTATAGCGTCCATTGTTTCCACGAATTATAGCACGTACTTGTAAAATACCACGCCGTATAGTTTACATTACTTTTATATATGTTCTACTTTAAGCAGTTGGTCGAAACGATTGTCTTTTAACGGTAAACATAGTTATAACCCACCAACGCAAATGTAATGGTCAATGGCTTTAACGCATCCGCTTCCAGGTTGTTTGACCTTCATCCAGGTTTAAAAACGCATGATCAAACTGTCACCAGATAAGCGCAACAGGGCAAACTTCTGTTAAAATAGTATTGTAAAATAAACTATCCAAAAATTAAGAGTCATTAATTATGAAAGAAAATCCGTATGTCCGAACATTTAGACTCACGAAAAATAATTATTTTCGCTAAACACGGGGGTGTCCGAATATTAAGAATGTCCGAAAACTAATAGTGATTACGGTAGTGCCGTTCTGTTAATATATTTTGCCGAATTTAAAATCAGTTTACAATTGTATCTTTAAAAGATGGAAATAACCGCTTTACCATCGTATTTATATTGTATTCGTTATGCTACGATTTGATTGAGCACAACTTTATATTACAGAATAAATCAAAATCATGTTATACCACGTAATAAAAAACATAAACAAAATGTGTCTGCACTACAAATAAAATACTAGCTTAACTTGAGAAAGTATGATATCTGTACTTTCATGTTGTTTGTATATGGCAAAAACCGTTTCGTATAAACAGCCTGTAAGTCATTCTGATCAATAACTCTAAGACAATATACTGCAGCTGCATGGAAAAGAACAATCGTTCATATTTCGGTTTAAAAGCCTTTGTTCACGTTCCTTATTTCCGGATAGTGCTGCAATATGAAACGGATTATTATTTATGTTTCAAAGGCATCAGTTACGCTTTTACTTCAAATGTATTGCATAAGAACACTCTGACTTTTTGTAACATTAAACGTAATACCCGTGTTATTTGATCAAATCGACATTTTACAAAGTCAAGTCAAGTCAAGTATATTTTATTTACAAAGTCGGATACACAAACAAGTAAACATAAGCTCTAATGAGCTTTTTAAACCGACTTACAAGTACATATAAATTCATACACATAAAGCATGTTAAGATCACTGTAAAGATAATGTTAAGACAAACAAACTACATAATGCATATATCATCACAGACAATATTATATATATGTTATTATAATGCTAGTGAAGTACATCTAAGTGGAAAGGTACTATGTACGGTATAGACATAATAAACATATATAACCTAACATGCAAACATTATACAAATATTACAGCGTTAAAACATGTCCTGTAGCTGCTGATCTTGACTATTTGTCTAACAAGAGATGTGTTCGTCAGAAACACAATGCCCCTAATGACCCGCTTTGAATTAAAATGTCCATATATCATTTGGCAGGTTTAGAAATTATCTCCCTTTTAAAGCTTATTACTTCCCTTGATTTTGTGTTGACCTTTGACCTTGACGGATGACCTTGACTTTGAACGTTCACCACGCAAAATGTGCAGCTTCATGAGATACACATGCATGCCGAATACCAAGTTGCTATCTTCAATATTGCAAAAGTTATGGCCAACGTTAAACTTTTCGGACGGACAGACGGACTGACAGTTCAACTGCTATATGCCACCCTACCGGGGGCATTAAAACTGCCATAGAAGAAAGAGACTAAAACACTGAAAGATGAATATTGACACAACAGTGCGACAAGTTAAAAATGTTTTAAGAAATCGAATATCCCCTCAAATTAGATTTGTGAAGAACTGAGCAGCAGCTACCTTATAAGACAGAGTATACATATAACAATATTTATGCACTTTAAGCCGGACAATCACAATAGACATAGGCTAGTACAAATATGACTAAATACATATGATTTAGACTAGTATTTAGCGCATAAAATCAAGCACATGAAAAGCATTCAAAGCATTGCAGGCTAATAAAGCTATTATGATCATACAGCTAAGCATTCTAGACTTTGATAAGCTATCTATGAACTATAAACTAGCAGTAACAGAGAACAAATAACAGTAGCAAAACAAAATAGAAAACACTGGCAGCATAACATAGCAAAATAATGAAATAACAGAAGTACAGGTATATCGCTGCCAAAGCTATTGAAGTGACAATTACGTGACATTGCTCGAGGAAAAAGAGCAGTTTTCTCCCTGCCAAGAGTTTTTTAGAGATCGGAAATGGTTAAAAGAGAATGCTTTCCTAAAGTTTGCCGGAAGGTCATTCCATAGTTTGGCAGCAGCATACCTTAATGATTTCTTACTATATCTTTATGTCCTTGGTAGGGGTATCTCAACATTTTTAGAGTGCCTTAAGTTATAATTCACATTTTTAAATGCAGTTAATCATGTAGATATTCTGGGGACATTTTATTAACAATTTTNTTCACATGTATAAAACTTGTCCAGACATTTTAACATAATTAATTGTTTTCGTGTCCGAAGATTTTAATACCAAAAAAGATTTAAAAAAATAAATTTTTCCGAAAATGTAGAGAATCAAACATACTGGTGTTCACAAAAGTAAGAGACACTAAACATATTGCATTGATGATCGGATACTGGTATGCAATGTTTTTAGCGTCCATTGTTTCAACGAATAATAGCACGTACTTGTAGAATACCACGCCGTATAGTTTACATTACTTTTATATATGTTCTACTTTAAGCAGTTGGTCGAAACGATTGTCTTTAAACGGTAAACATAGTTATAACCCACCAACGCAAATGTAATGGTCAATGGCCTTAACGCATCCGTATCCAGATTTGTTTGACCTTTATCCAGGTTCAAAAACGCATGATCAAACTGTCACCAGATAAGCGCAACAGGGCAAACTTCTGGTAAAATAGTATTGTGAAATAAACTGTCCAAAAATTAAGAGTCATTAATTATGGAAGAAAATCCGTATGTTCGAACATCGAACATTTAGACTCACGAAAAATAATTATTTTCGCTAACACGAGGGGTGTCCGAATAATTTATTAAGAATGTCCGAAAACTAAAAGTGATTACGGTAGTGCCGTTCTGTTAATATATTTTGCCGAATTTAAAATCAGTTTACAATTGTAACTTAAAAAGAAGGAAATAACCGCTTTACTATCGTGTTAATGTTGTATTCGTTATGCTACGATTTGATTGAGCACAACTTTATATTACAGAATAAAACAAACTCATGTTATACCACGTAATAAAAACATAAACAAAATGTGTCTGCACTACAAATAGAATACTAGCTTAACTTGAGAAAGTATGATATCTGTACTTTCATGTTGTTTGCATATGGCAAAAACCGTTACGTTTAAACAGCCTGTAAGTCATTCTGATCAATAACTCTAAGACAATATACTGCAGCTGCATGGAAAATAGCAATCTTTCATATTTCGGTTTAAAAGCCTTTGTTCACGTTCCTTATTTCCGGGAAGTGCTGCAATATGAAACGAATTATTATTTATGTTTCAAAGGCATCAGTTACGCTTTACTTCAAATGTATTGCATTAGAACACTCTGACTTATTGTAACATTAAACGTAATACCCGTGCTATTTGATCAAATCGACAATTTACAAAGTCAAGTCAAGCCAAGTAAATTTTATTTACAAAGTCGGATACACAAACAAGTAAACATAAGCTCTAATGAGCTTTTTAAACCGACTTACAAGTACATATAAATTCATACACATAAAGCATGTTAAGATCACTGTAAAGATAATGTAAAGACAAAAAAACTACATAATGAATATATCATCACAGACAATATTATATATATGTTATTATAATGCTAGTGTAGTACATCTAAGTGGAAAGGTACTAGGTACGGTATAGACATAATAAACATATAAAACCTAACATGCAAACACTATACAAATATTACAGCGTTAAAACATGTCCTGTAGCTGCTGATCTTGACTATTTGTATAACAAGAGAAGAAACACAATGCCCCCTAATGACCCGCTTTAATTAAAATGTCAATATATCATTTGGCAGGTTTAGAAATTATCTCCCTTTTAAAGCTTATTACTTCCCTTGATTTTGTGTTTGACCTTTGACCTTGACGGATGACTTTGACCTTGAACGTTCACCACTCAAAATGTGCAGCTTCATAAATTATTTTCAATAAATTTACAATAAATCATGAGGTAAACTGTCAAAGGGTTTTGAGAGATCCATCAGAATTGCTGCCAGACACTGATTTTTGTCCAAGAAGTATTTCCAGTCTTCAATAAATTTTAGTAGAGCAGTATTGCATCCATAACCCGGCCTAAATGCACTAAGGAAAGTATAACAAATGTTATCAAAATGTGACATCAATTGCTCATAGATTGCTCTCTCAAATACCTTTGACATAACAGGAAAAAGACTCACTGGTCTGTAGTTACTCTTATCTAAAATACTATTTTTCTTATGAATAGGTACAACTTGAGCTTTTTCATGTTATCTGGGAAAGTTGATTCATCTATACATCTATTTATTATATCAGTAAGTGTTAAGTACCACATTATATTTGTAAAATTAAAATAAACTGTAAATACATTAGTGGTTTATCAAACATGTTGGCCGTTTAATGACCGTCATAAACAAGAGCCGCAAGAGCCGTTGGAGCCATCGGAGTTACTTAATTTGAAGGAACACGTACCACGTGACTATTTACTATATAAAGGACTTACTGAGTACGGATTGAGACCAGTTAAGAACCAGTGAAGAACAGTGAAGTTATTGCATTTAGTTAAAATTTACATCATGTTAATTTGTTAACGGGATATTAAAAAATATTAAACTAACTAAACTATTAAAATGACTTGTTTCTTATTTGGAAATAAATAAGTTTCTCCAATGTGATGAAACAAAATTACAGTCGACAAAATATAGAATTATTCACCACATTGATTGGTCCCGCGAACCGGAAATCTTAACATTTGGAATACACGTGGTTGTGTTAAAAAGTTGTGAATTTGGATTAAAAATAAAATGTTAAAAGGAAATATATGGATTTGTTGGACAAATATCATTGACCAACTTCATCCAAATTAATTAAATTAAGATAAATAAACGAATAGAAGTGAAATTTAAACTTCAAAATGACGACTTTTAGCTACGTTAAAGCAGTAAGGACAAGGTACATAAACAGCATTGAAAAAGAATTATGCCAATGATATTCTTAATCAAGACTTAGAAAGTGTGGATATAATCAAAACCAAAAATGAAGTAAACACGTGTGTTCAGATGTTAAGAAAATATAGTGATAAGGTTGAAATACAGTGTGAAAAGTACATTTAAGCATTAGGTGACAGTGAGGACGATGAAAAAGATATTGACAATGTCATGGACGAGGATATGTCTTTATGTGACAGAGCTACTAGATATGTTAGTTTGCTGGAACTGTTAAGTACGGACATTGTTTCTCAATTAGCAAGTAAAAAAGATACAGAAGAAAAGGTTCTTCCTGCCCAAGAGGAGCTGAAGACCTTCATTTTGGAGCAGAGTCTCCGTCAACGAGTGTTCACCGAACGTCAAAAAGCACAGTAACATGAATTCATGGAGTATATGATGAAAAGACATCAAAAGGTAGCTGACGCTCCCATCGAATCACGTTCGACGTCAGTTAAATTACCCAAACTTGAACTGAAATCATTCTTCGGCGACAAAGCAAACATGCCGGAGTACTGGGATAGTTTTGAATGCACTATCAACAAAAATGCACGTCTGTCCGATATAGAAAAATTTAGTTATCTCCAAAGCAAGCTCGGAGGAGAAGCAAAAAGGGCAATATCAGGACTTTTGTTGTGTTATTACAACTATCGAATAGCTGTCGACATACTGATTGAGCGCTGTGGAAAGAAACAGGACATTATCGACATTCATTATTCGGAAATAATGAAAATTGCACAACCCCAAAATAACGTTCATAGTTTGCGACAATTTATGGATCGGTATGATCGGCATCTTCGCAGCCTTGATGTAATGGGAGAGAAAACCGAACAGAATTTATTTGTGTCAATGATCAAGAAGAAACTTCCGAGAGAAGTCATGTTACACCTTATGGTTCAGAAAAGAGTTGACAAAGAGTGGACCTTAAACGAGCTCCTTTGCAGCTTACGGACATATATTGTCGCACGTGAACGTTCGGAGCAAAACGGTATTTTAACCAAAGACGAAACCAAGCAGGGGATTGCGAAACGGGTCGCCTATAAAATTCAAGCGTCTAAACTCGTCTCGAAAGGAGCTAATAAAGAGACTCCATTTCAACGGCGCACATCGGCGGAGACATTATTGACTGGATCCGCCGGAAAATTAGAATTATTGAAAAAATGCCGATACTGTGAAAAAAGTCATTGGAGTGACGAGTGCAAAGAGTACAAGACCATTGACGAGAGAAAAAAGATATTGAAAGGATCTTGTCATAAATGTTTGAGGCAAGGACATAAAAGTAGTTTGAATGTACGCATGCTGTTTGACTCATGATCACAAAGAACTTACGTAAAGGCCCGCTTGGCGGAGAAATAAGGATTACCTAAAGGTAAACAGCAAGAAATAAAACTAGTAACCTTTGGCAGTAAAACACCAAAAGTGATTTAAACACTTTCAACACAATTCAACGTGATGCTGAAGAACAGAGAATATTTGACTATAAGTGCGAATATTGTACCAGAAATAACAGGTTCTGTTGAACGCAAACGATTGAATTTAAGTGAGTTCCCAGAATTACAACAAACCTTGAACAACGTCGATCTAGCGGACACAATACCAACTCAGAATGAGAACGTGACTTTGGATATTCTAGTTGGAAATGACTTCTATCTTGACATTGTGATGTCGCAAAGAATAGAATTACAACCTGGGTTGTACTTATTAAATTCGAAACTTGGATGGCTTCTAGCTGGAAGAAAATGTGATAGTGACTCGAAAGTGGAATCCGCCAGTATGCTTATACTTACGTACGGGTCAAGCATCGAAAAGTTGGGTACATTTACGACACTTGATAGCTAATTACGAAAACCGCCAGACATTGACGATGTTTGGACAATAGAATCAATTGGGATTATAGATGATCCGACAAGAAATGATGACGAAGTAGCAATGCGAAAATTCAAAGAAACATTGAAGTTTGAAAATGGTCGTTATCAAGCAACTTGGCCCTGGAAAAATGATACACCCGAATTGCCATTAAAACCTGGCCTTGCACTAGGCAAATTAAGGTCAACAGTCGGAAGGTTGCGTGATAAGCCTGAATTAGTAAGACAATACGACTCCGTCATCAAAGAACAATTACGGAAGGGGGTCATTGAGAAAGTAGATAAGAATGTAACAGACGGTGTAACACACTATCTGCCACACCACGCTGTGGTCAACCCTAAAAAAACAACAACAAAGATCCGCCTCGTGTACCATGCTTCCTCTTAAACAAACAAACAGTGGAATAGTTTAAATGAATGCCTACTAAGAGGACCTGTGCTGTTACACGACCTTTGTGGTATTTTACTGCGATTTCGTACTTTTTACGTCGGAGTTGTTGCTGACATTGAAAAAGCCTTTCATCAAGTTGGATTGCAAAGGGATCAAATAGATGTTACTCGATTTATATGGCTGAAGGATAATGAAAACAATAACACAAACGATGACAACAAACAAGAGTACAGATTTTGTCGCGTACCTTTTGGGGTAATATCTAGTCCTTTCATCCTTGGTGCCAAGATTGATCACCATTAAGAAACATATAATACAAATCTTGCAGACAAACTTAAGAACAACATATATGTTGACAACCTAATCACCGGCGCAGATACAGACAGCGAAGCTGTTAACATGTACACCAAGGCAAAGGTCATGTTTAAAGAAGCAGGCATGAACCTTAGGGAGTGGTCAACAAATTCAATCTTTGTGAATAACATAATTCAAAGGGAGAACAAATCCTCGATGTCTACAATCAAATTCCTGGGTCATTACTGGAACACGAATCAAGACACTTTGTCATTGAAAGAACCGTCTCTTATGAACAGTTTGGTAAGCAAACGAGCAATCCTTAAAGACTTAGCCTCAGTATTTGATCCGCTAGGCTTTGTGTCCCCCGTTCGTTTGAGGGGGAAGGTGCTCCTACAAGAATTATGGAGCAAAGGACAACACTGGGACTATGAGTTGGCTGCAAACGAGTGTCGAGTAGTGAAAACCCCGCTGAATTAGCTACCAGAGGAGCAAGTATTAAACAACTCAAAGAGTCTATATGGTTGCATGGACCAAAATGGTTGGAAAAGCCAAGTAAACAGTGGACAACAAACAATGAAAACGAACACACCCCAACCAGTAAAAGCTTGATGACGGCTATAAATTTAGGTGAACTTGATGTAAACCAGGTGAATGCAGTACAAAAGCCACCATTTAAAATCGACATCGAGAAGTACTCTTCGGTCTCTAGGCTTATACGAGTTACTACTTTTGCACTTAGGTTTCTAAAACAATTAAGAGCACACAGCTTCTCTAGTGGTTCACTGAACAGCGAAGAATTAACTTTTGCGGAAACCATGTGGATACGATACATTCAACGTGAGCATTATGGTGACACAATCGACTCAATAAAAATAAATAAAAGCAACAGTATACAAAAACAACTTGGGCTATTTATAGACAATGATGGACTTTTGCGATGCAAAGGAAGAATGTGCAATGCTGAATTAAATGAGGCTATGCGACGGACTATTTTGTTGCCAAAACAAAGTCATTTTACGCGGTTAATGATTGATAAAGTGCACAGAGAGATTCTTCACAGTGGAGTATCACAGACGTTGAGTTATCTTCGATATAGATTTGGATACCAAGTGGGCGTGTAATTGTGAAACAGGTACTACGCAATTGCCTTGTATGTCGCAGGTGTGAAGGCGGTGCATTTTAAATGCCTGAAATAGCTCCGCTGCCGAATTTGCGTGTCACGGAATCTCTCCGTTTTCACACGTTGGGCTTGATTACTTGGGCCCATTGTATGTAAAGACGACCGATGGAACAAACAAAATTTGGATCGGTTTGTTTACATGCATGGTTACCAGAGCGATACATCTCGAAATGGTTCACACATTGTCTACCAAAGACTTTCTTATGGCGTTTCGATGTTTTATATCAACAAGAGGGAAACCCAATGTTATCATTAGTGACAATGCACCTCAGTTTAAACTGGCAAATGACATGTTTCATATAAACTGGCGTAAAATACTCAAACATGAGGACATACAAAATTATGCTTCCTGAAAAAAAATCAATTGGAAATTCAACGTAGAGCTTGCCCCGTGGATAGGAGGGTTTTATGAACGGTTAGTGGGTCTTGTTTAACGGTCTCTGAGAAAGTCAGTCGGTCGAAATCTTCTTACAGAAACTCAAATGCAAACACTCGTTAAAGAAGTGGAGTCAGTAGTGAACTCGCGTCCATTTGTCTATGTAGGAGACGACATAAACTCTTCAATATCCCTAACCACGGAACATTTTCTGTCACTCAATCCGAAAGTAGGTATACCTAATACCTATTCGGACGGTGACGATGAAGAATATTTACCAAGAAGGAGTAGTTCGCAAAAATTGCTTGACATCTGGAAAAAAGGCCAACAATTGTTGAACAAGTTTTGGTTACTTTGGTGCGATGAATATTTATTAAGCCTTAGGCAGCGAAGGCAGACACATCTAAAACAGAACCAAATACAATCTCCACATACCGGTTTGGTAGGAGATATTGTTTTGGTTAAAGACGAAATGCCACGTGGATGTTGGTCAAATTATTGATCTAAACACAAGTTGTGATAGGCATATTCGGTCAGCAAAGGTGCGTTTTTCTAGTGGGCGTGTTATAAATCGGCCCCTGAATTTACTTTTCCCAATCGAAACCTCACAAAATGTCGACAACGAAAAGCCGACACCAGACGTAAAATCGACAAGTCAGCTTTCTAGACCAAAACGACAAGCGGCAGAAAAGGCTAAGATAGCAATAAAAAAACTTGAGCGTCAATTACTTCATTTAAAACAATAAATATATATGTGTTGTGATATTATACATTTAAATGAAAGACCACTGGTAAAAAATAAACGATTACAAAATGTGAGTACAAAACGAGATAAAAATATTAGTGACTGAACAGGGATCGAACTAACACCCTGCTACCGATAAACGAAAAATATTTGCAATTAAGTACATAAATGATCTTATTTGTATAAAAATAGTATGTCGCCTTCGTGGCGGAGTTTCCACGTACTACCTTTAAATAACACAAGCTTGAATGAGTTATACATGAAAAAGGCGAACGGAGCTATAGTCAGCAAGTGCTCGTTTTCCTCGTACAAAGTGGAGGTATATACGTCTCGGTGAGTTTTTAAAACGTTCTCTTATACTGTTTACAAGCACTTTATAAATTCCAATCATAAGTGATGTTCAATGCAATACATGTGTTAAAAAGTATTCAAATAAAAGGAATCTTTCTCGACATATCAAGGAAAAGCATGGAGACAAGTTATTATACTTCAAATGTGCTGTTGAAGAATGCACATCGAAATTTATTCGACGAAGTTATGTCATTAAACATTTAATGCACAAACATGGATTTGATAAGAAATTAGCAAATGAAAGTGTGAAGCAACTTACCATCAACGCCGAGACGGAAAATGTTGAGAGACATCACACCCCATAGAGAAGTCATCAGGTAACCATTGCGGTTGACAAAAAAGATGTTACGCAACATCGCATTCCTCGTACGGAGAGCTGTATATATTCGGATATTTCGGATGATGAAATCGATTTTGGAAATTGGTTGGACAGTGTTATCGTTGGGGAACTCCCCGGGCCGCATGTCGTCGGCATGAGTAGCACATCGTCCACGGCGTCGCTTGGTGAGGAACAGGGCATTTCAGCGTCGCCATCACCATCTTCGTCGTTGCATGCAGATGAGGGTCTTTTGTTTTACGAGCCGACCTTGTACGATGTCTATCAACAGGCGGAAGCACAGACATCATCTGAACCGTGCCTTGATTTAGTGCCTTTCCACATGATTGAACCAGAAAAAGCAACAGGCGATTATGATATACCGCAGTTTAGCGGAAATGAGGAGACTGTTGTGGAGTTGATTAGCATAACGTTGAAAATTAAGACTACATTTCAAGACAATCAAGTAATAAATGTTGAAAAAACAGCCTCCTTCACCTAAACTGATAGATTCGATCCTCAGTGCACAAACCCAAGAGACGTATTTGCACACATGCAGAATATGTTCGAGGAGAACGCGAACGAGTGGAATTAAAATAAAAACATAACTTAATAATTAAATATTAAGTAAATATTTAATTATTTCATAAATTGGCATTTTTTGTTATTTCATCATTTGATATGAGATTAATATCACCATTTATTGTGGCCCTAGGTTATTCAGTTGATAATGATATATATTAATAATTGGGAATTAGATGTTAGTCTTATTCTGATTTTTAAAATGTTTTGTGTCCTTGGTCGGGAGTATCGCGAAGTACGCGAGTAAACTTCGCTATATATATGTGTGTGTGTGTACAATATACCCGTCGATAAGGCGGTGCTGTTCAACGGGCAATATGAGCCGTCGGAGCCGCCAGAGCCGCCAAAGCCGTCGGAGCCGCCAGAGCCGTCGGAGCCATCGGAGTTACTTAATTTGAAGGAACACGTACCACGTGACTATTTACTATATAAAGTACTTACTGAGTACGGATTGTGACCAGTTAAGAACCAGTGAAGAACAGTGAAGTTATTGCATTTAGTTAAAATTTACATCATGTGAATTTGTTAACGGAATATTAAAAAATATTAAACTAACTAAACTATTAAAATGACTTGTTTCTTATTTGGAAATAAATAAGTTTCTCCAATGTGGTAAAACAAAATTACAGTCGACAAAAAATAGNCACTTCAATCTATTATCAGCATATTCGTCGTTTTCATTATTTTAACGTCATATTCATTTCAATCACTATCATCATTATTGCCATGTCACAAACATTATCAACATCACTACGAACCTTATAACAGTATAAATATATAGTTCAAATAGTGTAACTAGGCAAGAGAATTTGGAATATTTACATGGCTAGCTCAGTTGGTAGAGTGCTGGGCTACAAATCCGAGGATCGTGGGTTCGTTCCCCGGCTCGGCCACATAAACTTTGTATAGGAGTTGTTATTGGCAGGTGTCGGTACTTAGTGCTGGTAAACCAGTTATATCAGGAAAAGTGTGAGTTGGAAAACTGACCCCCGCGATATGAATGAAATACTGAAAACGGCGAAACAAATCTACTTAACAAACATACAAACATGGATTTAAGCCTGTTGATTGTATTTTGTTTATAAGATAACAATGAGGAGAGGAATTATGCCGACAATGACATTGGTGAAGGGGATGTTCTTGTTGATGACGATGGATAATGATGATGATAATGAATCTGTCGAAATGGAGATACATTAGTTACTACCAAAGAGCGTTCCGCTTCATCGTATATCATGTATATGTACCACTGCAACGCACTTTGATGATGGCAAAAACGCGAACTCAGGTGTTGAACACAGAATGTGCAATGTCATCCAGAGTGGCGATGCTACAGTGCCCGCTATGTCAAATATCATTCTATACATTGACGCATACATTTTCTTGCATTCCCTAAGTGACGAAACATTGATTGTTTACCTAATTATCATTATCGTGGGACCCCGGATTGCATCTAAATATTAAAGTAGCCACAAACTCTGTTTTAGAGGGGATCTCTCAGAAATTTCCCATGACTTGAATCCATATATAATCAGCTTCATTCTGACGAGTTCATGTTCCCTCAAAGTGGTTTCATTAATTCATTACATTGATGCGTTTATTCATTCATTTACTGTCCATTTTACCTACCAATATTGAATGATCCGTATAAAAAATACTGCCCAATACTATTTTGCTTAAAGTGATATTAGACGCATTTTTCACTGTTGAATTGAGCTGAAAGGAATTAACAGGTCAAACGAGTTAGTTAAAATGTGGTTACTGACCAATTATCTGCAACTCATCTTGCTTCCAGTTGTTTATAAAAAATATATATTATATTCAATATTTTACGTGACTCTCCCAGTCCTCTAAGTTAAGCCGAGCGGAACTGCCGCTTATATCACTCCCGCTGAACTACGTTACAATGAGAGGTGCGTCTGTACGACAACGCGATAAGGCGTCATAACTACAACGGTTACAACGTCTTGCCAGTTATAGACATACACACGCGTTTACACAGGTAAATTCTTTGTTTAAACTTACACGTTTTAGTTTATTTTATGAGTTGTCTGTACAGGTCTGTAAAACTTCACTTTTATCGATAACATAGGAATAAAACATCCGTATTTAAATTAACATTGGCGTATACACTTACAAAAACTATTAAAAATTACCGTTATTTACCATTTATTTTAACAACTTCCCGTATCGTCAACAATTTTGTTTCATTGAGGCCGATCAATAAGATTGTTTACAGTGCTTGACAATCGAGACACATGTTAAATGTATTGCGCACATAAACATGCCATGGGAAAATAATCTTGGGGACTTTATGAAACAGAATTTTGGTTGAACATTATTTTTAACGCCTTAAAGAGTTTGTTTTTGTTTCTTTTCTTCTGTTTTCATTTTTCGTCGAAAAAAGAAGCATCTTCTCTTATAGGGAGTTTTTTTCCAATACAAAAAAGAAGTGGCCGTGCTGCATCTTTTATGAAAAAAGATGTGTGCCTTGGCTTTACTTTCTTTCTTTGTGTGTGTTTTTTGTTTAAATTCCAATAATAACACATTCTCTCGTCACTACATACTTAGCAAGCATAAAGCAACCAAATGCATATTTTTATATCCTCATGTACAAACACTCCAATATGGGTATGCTTAATTGCCCAAGCATAAACGATATTTGCTAGTGGTAGATGTTTTATATAACCCTTAGCTCTGTTTTTTTTTGCCTAGACTTATGTCCGTCTCTTCTATTAATGTTAGTAATTGTCTGAAAAAGTATATCTGGCGCAAATATCCGGAAAATAAATCAAGTCATTCTGTTAGTATTGCTCTGTGCTTTAAATTGTTTAACGTTTTTTTGCAAAAAAAAAGTCTTTACTTAAACATTATTACTGTATAATTTATACTCCAACTAACACGTCTCCTTACTCGATCTTACATTAAATAAAATGTACATATATTGTGTGCTAATGATATTCATTTATATATTTTTCCTATTCGCTATTGCATAATGTAAACCTGATATGTTATGAACTTAGCGCTGCTAACTATACATGTACTTCTATTATTCAAAAAAAATATCATGATATAATGTGTCATTTTGTTGTACGTCAATATTTTATTATTATATGCTGGCCAGTAGATTACCTACACGGCTTCTTTAAGCGCAATTCACGATGTATTTTTCGAAGCAAAGTAATTTAAAATAAGTTTACGTGGTAATACTCGTGAAATACTGTAGTCACACCAAATAATTAGAAAAATGATAGAAATATTGTTAAAACGTTTTATTCTTTTTGAGATCAAATTACGAATTGTGAACATCTCCTCTCAAGGAAAATTCCTAAGCATCCTGTACTATATAGAGATAAAAAAACTTAATATTTTTTCCCTTTTTTATGAAAATACAGGTAAGTCTGCTACAATATTATATCTGAAAATAATCGTTAAAGTGCCATAACAGATTAAAATCTTAAAAGGTTTGAAATGGAGAATAAAACATGTACATACAATTACGTTTTTTTTATTGAACATATTGCACGGAAAAGGTATTCGTGAATTGAAATACAAAACTTAATTCATCTAATGTATCGATTGTTTATGTTTTGTTTTTTTCTTTTGCTTGTTTGCATTTTGACGTTTCTTGTTTGAATTTCGACGTCATAATATGTTCAATGTCTGTGTAAAAAGGAGCCTTTTCTTGTTGTGAATTTTGTCGTCATAATATGTTCAATGTAAGTGTAATAAAAGCCTTTTCTTGTTTGAATTTTGACGTCATAATATGTTCATTGTCAGTGTAATAAGAGCTTTTTCTTGTTGTGCATTTTGACGTCATAATATGTTAGTGTTTTTTTTCTTATTTGAATTTAGACGTCATAATATGTTCAATGTCAGTGTAATAAAAACTTTTTTTATTTGAATTTTGACGTCATAATATGTTCCATGTCAGTGTAATAAGAGCTTTTTTATTTGAATTTTGTCATCATAATATGTTCAATGTCAGTGTAATAAGAGCTTTTTCTTAATTGAATTTTTACGTCATAATATGTTCAATGTCAGTGTAATAAGAGCTTTTTCTTATTTGAATTTTGACGTCATAATATGTTCAATGTCAGTATAATAAGAGCTTTTTCTTATTTGAATTTTGACGTCATAATATGTTCAATGTCAGGATAATAAGAGCTTTTTCTTGTTTAAATTTTGACGTCATAATATGTTCAATGTCAGTGTAATAAAAGCTTTTTCTTGTTTGAATTTTACGTCATAATATGTTCATTGTCAGTGTAATAAGAGCATTTTATCACATGCCATACCCTGTTTCCCATGTAATATAACCATTACATGTATTTTATATTACACATGTGTAATATACTTTTTAAGCGTTTTCATTGGCTTATTTTTAGTTTATTGACCAATCGCATTTTGTTATTTTGCTGAAATGACGTTGCAACGGCAAATGACGTCACGAAATGTAAACAACATTCGGTATTTATTTAATTTGCTCATTTAAAAGCATGTGATAAAAAAGATCTGACACTCGTTGTCATATCATACCATATTTTATTAAACTCGTCCAGGAAATTCGTTAGTAAGCTCGCCAAAGGCTCGCTTACTAACAAAATTCCTGAACTCGTTTTATAAAATATGGTATGATATGACAACTCATACCAGATCCTTTATTTCTTGTGTGAATGTTGACGTCATAATATGTTCAATGTCAGTGTAATTAGAGCTCTTTTTATCCGTAACAGGCGGAATGGCTCGGTTAAAAGAGCTGTCTCTACTGCTTTTTTTTGTTCTGTTTGTGTCTTTTCTTGTTCACATTTTGCTGGTGTAAAATCCTGGTACCTGCCTACCAAAACCTCTTTCTTATGTTAGATTTTTCTCCTTTTCAATTTATATTACTTCCGTTATGTATTAAAATATGTTTATGTATTTATAGTAGTATTGCAAACTATACATTTTTGTATCCTTTTTTACTGAATATACTAACAACCAACTGGACTGGCGCACAAAAACTTATCATTACTTTACTATCAAATTTGAACGAATATTAACATATGTACTCTAAATGTAAAAGAGCTTAATAGCAAGGACAAAGGCACTAAAATTTTCAAATGGTTAAACGAAAAAAATAATAATATATGTCTTTTACAGGAAAGTCACCTAACACTTACATTAGCACAAACCTTGAAAGATGAATGGGACGGAGATATTTATCTTAGAGGACAACATACAAATAAACTAGGAATCGCTTTTTTGATCAAAAGTAATACAGGAATAGCAGTGGATAACTTTAACGAAATAATAATTGGCATACAAGCAAGTATAGACATAAAAATACACGAAACACAATAAACAATAATAAACGTTTACGGCCCTAACATAGATGAATCTAAATTTTACGAAACACTGCAATCCTATATAATAAGTAACCAAGATAAAAACATTCAAGTCGGAGGTGTTTTTAATATTGTTCTTAACCCGTTATTAGATAAAAAAAATGGAAACCTTTATACTCACTCAAAAAATAGAAACATTTTGAATAACATAATTGAAAACTACAATTTAATAGACATCTGGTGTACAGTTAATCCGAATGAAAGAAAATTCACCTGGCACTCAAACACAAAACCAACAATATTTTGTAGATTAGACTACTTTTTAATATCTGAGTCACTTTGCAATATTATTGACACATGCAACATAAAATCAGGATTCATGACTGACCACTCGCTAGTTGAACTTAAACTGCATAAAATACAATCTGAAAGAGACACAGGGTACTTTAAACTTAATAATAGCATCTTATTAGATACACAATATCAAACACAAATAAAACAAGAAATAACCAATACAGTTCAAAATAACATAGATGCAAACCCAAACACTCTATGGGAAATAATTAAAGGTAATACACGTAACACAACAATAAGATACACATCATTTAAACAAAAAGAAACACACAAACTTGAAATAGAAACCATAAAAGTCATTCAAACACTTAAAAACAGTTGCATGAAACAAACACAAATGATACCACAGCCATTGAAAATGAAATTGCTTCCAAAAAACAAATATTAGAAGGAATCTATCATACACACCTCGATGGCATAATACTTCGAGCGCGGCACAGCATGTTAAACTCAATTTTCGAAACCCTCTATAAACGAAAGAATGTCAAAAAACACCCTTTTTAGAAATACACATCATGCTTTAAATGAAGCGGAAAAAGAATTATGTGACGGATTACTAACTGAATATGAATGTGGATTAGCTCTTAAAGAAATGCAAAATAACAAAAGTCCGGGATCTGACGGCATCACTATCGAGTTTTATAAAATATTTTGGAACGATATTAAAGCGCATTTAACTAATTCACTAAATTATTCATTAAACAACGGAAGTGTAACCACACTACAAAAACAAGGTATAATATCACTCATTTCAAAAACCCGGAAAAAAAACTTAGAATCCTTATCAAACTGGCGCCCGATCAGTCTACTAAACAATAATTATAAAATAGCAACAAAAAAGTATAGCAAACAGAATTAAAAACATATTACCATCAATCATTTCAAGATCTCAATCCGGTTTCATAAAAGGACGTTACATTGGTGAAAATGTTCGTCTTATACAAGAATGCATAAACTATTTCAACAATTCAAATAAATCTGTTCTAATATTCTTTGCAGACTTTGAAAAGGCATTCGATTNGCAACTTATCCAACACAAATTTATGTGATATATGCTGCCAACACAATGAAACCATAGAACACCTTTTATGGGAGTGTAAACATATTCAAACTCTATGGAACCAATTGACAATTTTCCTTGAGGAACACCAAATAAAAGTTAAACTATCACTCTTAAATATTAGTTTCGGCTTAGATACCTTCAAAATACTAGAAATTAATAACACTGTGAACTACATTATTATATTAATGAAATATTTCATATTCAGTATGTAATACAAAAAAACAAACACCTGCTTTGAACTGTTTTATAAATTATTTAAAACGAAAGATCCAAATTGAAAAAGAAATAGCCCTCAACATCGATACACTTAACATTTTTTAACAAAAATGGAAACACATCAAAATGTCATAACCCGTCCAGTTGTCTTCTACCCCACTTTACTCAACTCATCTATTGTTGTAACTACTATATAAAAAAACATATACTATTTACAATTTAAAAAAAATAATTGTAAATACTAGCATATTATGTATAATATGTTTGACATTACTACTGCTGTATAATGTCACTTTGTTCTACATATATACATTGTATGTTTTTACATTGAATACAAAAAAAATCTGGTGTAAAAAAAAATAAAAAAACATTCAATTACTATTTATAACTTAAAACGTCTAAATAAGACGAGTCGGTTATCTCGTTCACACAGCTCATGTAGCCGTTACCACGAGCCGTTAACACGTCATTTTGACTTAATTAATTGTTAGCACGAGTAAATTATTTACAATCACGAGTGAATAAATTTAAAGTGTTCGTTTGTTAATGTAAAAACCCTAGCATTTGAGGGCCAGCCGATGATGAGATATGAAACACCTTAACTGGTATCCATCTTAACTCATGATTCCTATCATTAATGCCGGGCATTTGGCAGTAAAAAGTCCCACGATAAACTAGCATCTGGGTTTGCAGAACGTGCCCTGATTGAAACTCGAACCTTCGTCATCCTGCTCCGTAAGGGAACGAAGACGGTCGACATAATATGCTGTTAATTTGAGTTTATCGTGTTTTATCAAGCCGGATTAAATAAGTCGAAACCATGAGTTATGTACTAGTATCTCTTTCACATAACCTAATATGCTGTTCGCAAGAGTCAATTGTCTTATGGCTTATATATATGTATTATCTGAATGTGTGATGCCCGCAAACTACACGACACTTTTAAGGGTCGAATCGAGAGATCTCTACACAGAATCTTTTACTTTATGTTTCAATATAATATGGTATTATTGTGAGTTTTAAAATTGTGAGCATGTATGTGATGTGTTTGGGTTGCGCCATACATTTGTTTCGGTTTTAATTATCAATATGTGTGCTGTTTGCATATATGTATATGCAAACATATTAACATTGAAGCATAATTATTCCTTTGGGGGTTTTGTGGACTCGTGGTTATGGTATAATTTGTTTTTGTTCTTGTTTTTACGTAGTACTTATAGTTTAAGTTTTAAATTTTATTGTGTCAATAATTGTCTTATAGCTATACACATAGGGTAGTTTTATAGTGTCTTGTTGATCTTTCTAATCTAGGGGTACTGTGCATGTTTTTTACGTAGTACTTATAGTATAAGTATAATAGAGTAGTTTTATAGTATAATTGAGTAGCTTTGATCGATTTCTTTTGAAACTGTGTTGCAAAATGTATTCGTATCTGCGATACGTCAAATGTTCTTATGTAAAGCGCCTTTGAACGTGAACTCTTGTATGAAAAGGGCGCTATATAAATCCGGTATAATAATAAATAATAATTTCGATTTTTTGTCGATTATTTCCCTAAATCACTATTTAAATTGGTATAGCTTGTATAGAGCATGATGGAGTTAAGTTAAAATGAATTATCGACGTAGGTAGTTTTGAAAAATAATACCGTTATATTATGACGTCGTTTGAAAGCGATTATGTTTAAAAATTGGCTGGAAAAAAAGCGAGATGCTCGTATAGATCTTTTAAATTCAATAACAATAATTGTACCGCAGCCACCACCTGCAAATATAAGTTAACAAAAGTTAAGGTAAGTAATAACTTTACTTCAATGCTGTCATACTGACAAATTCGAAGTGGCATTTTGTACCTTAGGGAGAGAAAGTTTACCGTTTTATCAAAGCATATCCTAAACGGAACCACACACACTTCATTTCAAATTTCAAATATTGATTTTCATAATATGAAGATAGAAACGAAAAACAATTAGGGAAATACGTTTCTGCCTTTGTTTTGTATTTTGTACAACGAAAGACACTAAACATAAATTAGTTTGGTTGTTCTTATTTTCTTTTTGTTCAGGTGATTTGAAAATCGGAATACGATCTAGAATGTTTTGATATTCTTGTTTCGTTTTGTCGAATGCAAAACGAAAATCGAAAAGACGGTATATACATGGACCTAATTTCTATAGTATTTCCCCCACTGCTAAAATCATTGTATATTGACTGGTATATTTAGTTTACTTTTACCATTACTATACATGCAAATTAACTCGTATAGGCATTTCATGACAATATATTTTTTAAATTGTTCTGATTAACAAACACATTTTTTAATCTAAACATGTATAGAGAAACTGATCGTGTCGGTTTAAAACAGTCATTGAACTAAGAAGGTACTAATTAATATTGTCATGAAAATGTTCAAACAACTTTTCTCTTATTCTAGATAAGCGAAATAAATCTTATTTGCGTTCACAAAATATTCAGTAATGCTTAACCAATGACCGCGTGTTTATACTCAGTTACTCGTATCTTCTGCTGGAACAGTTTAGTATTAATTACAACTATTTAATTATTGTATAACATACGGTTATTTAGATTATTGTAATATGTATTCTTTATATTTAAAGTATTTAAGTATTTAAATATACACGATCAAAGGTGTTTCCTAGAAAAAAATACTTGTAAATGAAACGATACCTAACATCCTTGAAATCAAATCCATGTACAATTCAACATAATTTTCATTCGTCTTTAAAGTACACAAATGATTGAATTTGCACTTTAGAGTTAAAGTGCTTTGTAGCTTGCAAAATATGATTTCATTTGCCTTGCAAATCGCTTAATATTTCAACTTTCCACGTTCAATATATCAAAGTATACATTCATGAATATTTAAATCACACGATGACGTTTCTTGGCCGACACTATTGTGGCACCAGGTTTTCCCAACCTTCACTGTCCTTACCAGTATATACTTAATAATGGAGATATATGCAGGTCAAACGTTAGAGGCGACACAACGTCCGTATGTTCTCGGTAACGCGTCACCTTAAACCCATATGCCATCTTGTCGCGTTGGTTCAAAATCTGCATATTTAGTTCAACAGGAGCAAACAAAGTTGGTACATGTATATACATGTATATGAGTTTTTTTATTGGTCATCTGAGAAATATTATCTTTAAAGTAGCAATAAGGAACATACCTTTTCGCTTCTGGCTATGTGTCTATGTGCCGTTTGCATTATTCATTTTCCGAGGACAATCCTTCCTCGCCACTTTACAGCGAATAACAATTCTGGTAAAACTTTGTTATGCAAATGAGCTCATCTTCACGGAACGGCGAGCACGTCACGTTTGACGTTCTCTGTTCTCAGTAAGTTCTCAGTCGTGCTTGGAAAGTGGTTTTGTGCTACAGCCAATGTTGATGACAATGTTATACAACATGATCTACTTTATTATCGAAATAGAGAAGTGGTGGATTAAAATGAGGCATACAGTGACTTGTTACTATTAAATATGGCAAAATTACATGTTTCGGATTTCTGTTGGATTGTAGCGATAATGATGGTGCGAGACAAAATGTTCTGTTTCTGCCATTGCTGGATAAGAGATTTTCGCAAGAAGGATTATGGCACCTGTACTAGTTGAATTTAAATTCATAGTCAACATTCAAAGAAAAGATCAAGCACTATGTTACAAATTCTTGTGGCCAGATTCATAAATCAAGACATTGATCGGGATTTCAATATTAAACGTTGATGCGCTCAAATGGTTATTCCATCTCTTACTATATCTCTTTTAATTTTTCAAATGATCATTTCATAATATGATCAAGAATAATAATTTATTTATTGATAATATTATTATAAAAGCAATCATTCGAGGTGTGTTATGTTAAACTTGGGGTTTCAATGTCTTTATAGTGTGTTGTCATAAAGAAAAAAACGTTAACGATGAATGTTATGAAAAATAAAAGATAATATATTTCTTTTAACAATTTTCGATATAAAATTGAATAAAAACAACACAAAACAAAATAACATGTGTTTAATGTGGTATTCCAGTGTTTTTTTTTTAATAATGGTAATGTCATTTTAAGNAACGACCACGTTGACGCAATTGTAACGAAGAAAGCCAACGACAGTGTCGCGCATTCCCTATTAGAAACATCCGTTGCCCATCAGATATCAAGGCGCAACCATGCGATGGCCTTTATGTTAGCAACGTTGATCCGATACTATTTTTTTTACTAGAATCACACACTGGTTGTTGGATACCCATGTGAATTCTATCGTGCTGTATTCAAAACAATGGGGCAACGCTTCAAATAGCTGATACCCTACTGACGCACATTCGTGTGCATGTTCTCCTTCCTTTATTATGCAATCAGACGATGTGATAAGTTGTCCGAAGAGCTCACCACAAACTGAAAGTTCGACAGCTTTAATAAGGCATGGCAGTTTCGGCTTTAGACGCACTACACGATAAAAAAACGTTTGTCACTCACGGTCGCCATTTAGGTCTACATAGTTCGCCATGCGTTTCGATTCCTCAGCGTGGACCCTGCATTTTAGCAGACAGAAGAATAACGAAGATCTGCTTTGGTACCGGTAACTTTTTATTGCTTTTATTATGTAAACGACGTAGCATTGTGTAAGCGTTCATGTGTGTAGGATAGTAAGTTTTTTTCTTCTTTTTTTCCGGGCTATCTATTTTGCAATTCTGGTTTCCTGGTAATATGTATCTTGTTGTGTGTTATGAAATTCATCTAGCTCAAATATAATAACTAACATTTACTAAATATTTACGTATAATGCTGTTTGAAAATGTTTAAAAGAAATCAGAAAGTGTCGCACATTTTTGTTGCACATCAACGAGCACATTTACTACCGTCTGACCTAACAATAAAAATATTTTCGTTCGCTCGAAATTATGTCTGTTCGTTTAAATGCGATACCACTAATTCTATGTACTGTTTCAACCGCTGGGTCGAGGGCAAAGAATTGTTTTCCAAGCACTGTTTACAAATAGAAATGTAAGTTATTTCATTTAATCTTGTGCTTATTTGTGTGGTATAGTAGTTTGAAGCAAATAAAGTTTTTGTCAACTATAATAAGTTAAATATAGTATGTTGCCATGACTTGCTTTCGAGGGAAGATCTATTTTCTGGAAAGCGTGTTTCGACATAATCGGTACGCTCTGTAGCCATAGACTTAACCAAGCGTGACCTGGTTGCGTATTTAATCTGTATCGGGTACATGGGATCTTTATTTACACTCAGATTTTAATTTCTTGGGAGGAGGATTTTATATTCTTTGACCAAATTATTGATTGCTGACACTATCATTGCATATGCTTTAGAGGTTGTGTTAATGAAGACTGATACAATACAGTAATGTTTATCAAAACAAGTTTGTGATGTTTTATTTAAAGCCACATTCTCATTGATAGATCAGTTTGGGATTAAATCTGAAGAAAATGTTATTGATAAATTAGTTTTGCACTGTAGTTAAATGTACATAAATGAATATTTGACCTGAACTTATTTTTGTAAAAATATCTAACATAGGGAAAGATAAACTGGTCGCCCGTTGAATATAACCGTTGACTCCGTTGCCTATAATATACAACAGGTACAGGCTAATGAATCGGCTATTATATTGGATAACACAAAGACCAATCAGGCCTCGACACTAACTTTTTTTCAACTAGCCCGTTCGGGCTAGTAAATGCAGAACCTACTAGCCCTGACCAATCTTTCATGTGCCCTGACCCAAGTATTATCAAAACGCTTATATTTATCATAGAAATAAAATAGGTACTGACGTGTTTTTTCGATTAAAATACGTTCCAAATCTATGTCGAAATATGATCCGTTAAAAAGCGTTTGTTGTCTCCGACTTCACTCTGGGATTTAATTGTCATCTGATCGTACTGTATTAAGATTTTTACATCTTTGAAAAGCTTATTTAAAATGCAGTTTATTGATATATTCCTCGAGGAAAGCATNTTCACAGTTGCATTTTTTGTTGCGTTTGTTGTTTAGATGTTTATCTTGTCTAATACGTTGCCTGTGTCTCAATGTTTAGCAATTGGTTTCTTGCCGAAACAGACGGACCATACTGTGTAATAAGGTCTCTTTCAAGATGGTGCAGCTGAAGATTCACATTTTTTTATCATTGTATGCTAATCATTGACCATTCACAATTAGAAAACATACGTATTGTAATTACTTTAGCATTGTCGATGGTGCGTTCTGTGTTTTGATTCTGGTTTCTTTTAATTATGATGATAGGTATTAGCAAAGAAAAACGATTCTCTAGTTTGATGCTTGCGTAGAGTATGAAACATAATAAAGATATACATTTTGAGAAATACCGAACAAATTGAGGTCTGAGGTATTAGATATTTGACGCAATACATACATGAGCCATATGAAGGCGATGTGCACTCTTACTTATTAGCAGTGACCTATATGTATATGATAACCGACGAGCCGTTTAAGAGGGTGTTGTTGGAATGTGATACCTCTAAAAAGCAGGTACGTAATCATGTTTCGTTACCACACCATGCTAACCCAGACGTAGTATGTGAAGAAAGAACCGAGGCTTATATGATAACCAATGATGTTTTTGAATCCGTAATTTTGGAATATGATAGATCTTAGAAGCAGGCACTTAATCATGTTTCGTTAACACACCATGCTAACCCAGACGAAGTATGTGAACTTCAGGCAATATCCGAGCCTTCAACAAAACAACGCTGGTTTCTAACAACCGATTTATTCGGCAAATCATCGTTAAATAAAAATTAAAAGACCTGGTAACATATATGTAATTAAGGGAATTTTCGACAAGGTTTAGTTAAAATAATTTGTCCATGACGCTCTCACACTTCTGGCAAACGGCGGCTGTTGTTTCCGTGTGCGTCACACACAAATGGAAGTTTGTGAACACATCTGAGTTTCCTTTGCATATTATTATTTTCTTCAGTCATTCTTAGCCGAACGCAATCTCGAAACGCACGTACAATAATCGAATTTCACAAGTGTCACATGACAAAAAACGAATGCTTCGCTTAAACATATTTATTTCAGAATGCATACATGAATTAAATACATAGGCATACGTGGATTGACCTAGAAGCTAAACTAAGCTTATTGTAAGTCGTTCCACGAGCATGAATATACGATGCATTAGGCGAGAAGGAATTCAATACATACATGTATAATTAAATGTAGAGTGGTTATTAAATAGAAGTAAGTTTGATGTGGGGAGAGCAGATGAGTTTTGATATATAGATGTAGTAAATGTGTAAGTAGGATGTAAATTATTCGACTTAAGTACAGTTTCCACAAACCTGCATTTACAAAGTAAAGATTGATGTATCTTTAAATAATACCTACATCGGGAAGAAGAAAAAATGGAATTATCGCCAACAATTCTTTTCAATTAATTATTGAGCAAATAGCGGGATTAAAAACATCCCGCGGAATATTGGTAAACAGACAGTTGTCTTATTTTCATCAATCACTTTACGATTAAATTCAGTATGCATACCGTGCATAAAAACAGTATTACGGGACTGGAAGAAATACTGCAGCTTATTTAGACCCATCAATTTTAATCCGTTCAAATGCTTGAGTTCCTAGGGCACGTGTTTATGTATCTAGCACTGGTTTGGTTGACTTGTATTGATATATATCAATATCAAAGTCCCCTAGCAAAGCTATGCCGAATATGACAAGTGTGTCGAGAATATCAGAGACTATGAGTGTGTGGGGGGGGGGGGTGAGGCT
>VMBQ01003620.1:51431-95168 GCA_007657795.1 Dreissena rostriformis
ATATTTATGTTTTACTATGAAATGACGTCATTTTGTTGACGAAATGACAACATTAATCCAGCGAAATTCTCCAGTTAAACTCTTTAACAATATAAATAAACGGTGAAAAAAACGCATAACATGAAAAGAAATTTGTTGGATTCGGTGAAATATCGATTTCAATTCACTCGTGGTCATAGAAAACATATATGTTCACTCATGGCTGCACCACTTGTGAAAATATAATTTTGTATGATCACTCGTGAATTAAAATTGATATTCCACCGAATCCAACAAATATCCTCTCTATGTATATATTCCTCGATCACATCATATTTTGCTTTATAACCCTTTGAGCGCTGGAACAGAATTTTAAAGGCCTTTGCAAACAGTTTGGATCCAGATGAGACGCCACAGAATGTGGCGTCTCATCAGGATCCAAACTGTTTGCTATTCTGATAGTACTCTTTGAAAAAAAATCGAAGAAAATGCTAATTTTAGAAATTCAGCAGACGACATTTAAGCAGACAACAAATTTCCCAGAATGCATTTAGGGATAATGCAGGAGCTGTTAAAACATTATAACATATAACTTTCAGATTTTCTTTGAATTAAGTCTGAAATACAAATATCCAATTAACAATTAATTACGGTAAATATTACCAATGCAAACACTCCCTACTTTTCAATTCTTTTAATACGCAATGGTTCTTTTGTTGGAGTTCCAATGAGATGCTATTGAGGAGTATGTCGTTTTGACATACCTATGTTGATCTAGACACAAAGTGTGTTTGAGGTAAAATGGGGAATAAATATGGACATATTATTTATTTAAAGCAAGCTCTTATTCTGATTCATCTGATATTCCCTGTAGAATGCTGTGATCATTGGTTACACTACTTTCAAGGATGTTTGCCATTTAAATGTGGATATCAGGTTGGTGGACTAGCTATATATAACATGTTATTTATAATGCCTTTACTGTAAAATCGACCTGATACAAAGTTGCCTGATACATTTTTTATAAGAGTTTGCTCAATAGGCGTTTATATCAGTCAATGTTTGGAGTTCCACCGGGTTACTCATGATAAAGTATGAAGTCATCATTTTGGATAAAAAACAATCAGATTCAACATATGAAACAATCTATATCTCTATGTATAATATTTGAACACAAGAAGCAACAAAATAACATTAAAACGTGTTTTCAAATATTATGTTCAAGTGCTCATGACATAATTAAGACATGATGTCAAACAATTAATTTGTTCCTATATAAAAACCAGTGTCATAGCATGTTTTTTTCCCGAAAACACGGGGGCATGTGGTAATGATAAACAGAAAAACAGGTTACTGCCCTACCTTTTTGTAATATTTCAGGCTCTGCAATCCCTGCTGCTATTTTTTATTCTAAGTCTCACCCGATATAGTACTAAATGATAAGGAAAGTAACCTCTTATTCTATATACAACAGGCATTTTGTTTTCTTTTATTTGGATGTTTTAGGTATGGTATTTCAAAAGAAAAGTTGTTTTAGCAATGGAAACAATTAAAAATTAAATAGTTAAGAATAATTGACTTAAATAAATCAATAGATTTTCACGCTTAAATCATTCAAAGATTTATTTTGACTTCTTGAATAGTTTTGCTCATTGCATAAGTGCATGCACATTAAAATGGTCAATTTTGTGAATTTAAACATGTACTAAATCCTACATACTTGATTTTAGATCATCATTTCTTTTTGCCAAATATGCCTTCTGGAGCATTTGTTTCATAGGCACAGGAAATCCTTATTATTTCATTTTCACAACATCTAGTTTTAGTTCCTATTTGCTTGCATGTTCGGTCTGGGTTTGCCTTACGCTGATTTTGTTTTGTTGCAGACTCCCATGCAATCAGGGAACCCGTGGGCTTGCACAAACCTCTGTCCACAAACAATGGGACCAACAAGCTGGGTTTTCAGAGCCCTGGGTGCGAGGCTGTTGGCAAGACGTTGCGCCAATTTACCACGCCTGACTGGAGGCACCACTCAGAGCCTGTAGACCATGACCTCTGTAGGCGCCCCAAGCATGAGCCCTCGTCCTTACAGACCAGTCCCCAGGAGTATATCAAGGAGGAGAAGGAGGCCATGAAGAATGGCTACAACTATGTACTCACCCTGACCGATAACAGCCAAGGGAGAAATGCCATGCAAGTGCCTCTCATGTTCCCGAAATCAACAGTTCACCACGTGTCTTCCGATGAAGATGAGCCTGAAGACCTCTCCAGGGTTCCATGTACAGTGAAGCATCAGCCAGAAAACATGTCTGTGTTTAAGAATGGTTTACCTAACAAAGGCAGTAATGATGTTAAATATGACAGAAACGCCAATGCTGTGCCCTTGTCTCAGCTGCAGAACAACCAGTTTGTTGCTCAAACCCAGATTCCAATACCTCATAATCTTTTGTTTCATGACCCGCGCAGTGTCACACATGTAGGGCCACCACCAATGCTGCAGATGAAACCCATGCCATCTACAATGGAGCAGAATGCCCCACACCTTGGTCTAGGGCTTCAGACCTCGGTCACACACAGTGTCATAATGCATGGTCACACATTGTTAATGGCCCAGCAGAATGTCCCTCCATCTCCAACTGGCGCCCTGTTTATGAGATCCGGGTTGATGTCTCCTAACAGCGGTACCCGGATCTTGGTACCGATTGCCCCATTGATTTCGCCCGGAGGTGGTGGTGACCACCCTCAACCAAATACCCCAAACCTAAGCAGCTCTGAAGACAACCAAACTCAGGACAGCCCTGAAACTGCTAGGAAAAAGAGGAAGAAAATGGAGGACACAACAGTATTCAGAGACCCTCCTGAGCAGTCCCTGCCTTTCAATGGGCCCAACAAGTACCGCTTTTACTGCGATGTTTGCGACACGGGGTTCACAAGGCGCTACACCTTCAATCGGCACAAGTGCAAGGGCCGTGTGGAGAAGCACTACTGTCAACTCTGTGACAAAGCCTACCTCTCCAAGTACAAACTGAAGGACCACATCCTGGTGAAGCACGAGGGCCAGACGGTCAGCTGCCCGGAGTGTGGCAAGCGCTTCTCCTCGCGGTCCTCCATGGAAATGCACAAGAAGCAACAACACGAAGGCCAGTACAGCATCTTCTGCAAAATCTGTGGCAAGGGATTCAACCATACGGGGCATTACTACGGCCACATGAATAAGCACACAAATACGAAGCCGTTCTGGTGCCAGCAGTGTGGAAAGCGGTTCTATGGCTCCTCCTACCTGCACAATCACAAGCAGGTCTGCAGAGGCAACAATGACATGAACTTTGCTTGCAGCGTATGCGACCGAAAATTCAAATGCGAGCTTTACCTGAAGAAGCACATGAAGATACATGACAACACGCCCATCATTTCCAATCCAGATGTTGTAAAGGCCACTGATGAAGACCTGGCAAATGCTGGGGTTAACCTCGCAGAAATGGACGATTCACAGTCCCTAGATAGCATGAATGGAGAGAGGTTTTGTTTGGGACAACCTATATTCCCTAATGGACCAGACCAGTCAGATTCCAATTCAAGCTTCATGGATGACGATGGGCCTTTGGTTAAGGAAGGCAATAACAACCATGAAAGTCAACCGGTTGTGGCAACCTAGTATGCCATTGTTCAATGATTGCAGAAAGACAATTGACTAGCGCTGCTGATGGTTATGAATTACACTATCAAACAGGTTATGTCTTTTTAGTCCCTAAAAAAACTTGTTGCCAGTTTGTACTTTTTGATTCCAGAACAAGAAGTGTGGTTTTCCCTTCTTCTGTTTCTGTTTCATCAGTGTATTGCACAATCATGCTTAATACGTCAGTATGGAATCATTTGCATGTATGAGCACTGATACATTATTACAATATCTGGGAACACAGCATGTTTTTATTTCTACAATTTTGTCATCCTAAAATCCTTTGATGTGGGCATTACATAATTTACTACCTTTTTCCTTTCATTTGTGTTTTTTTCCTTTCCTTTTTTCTGTTAATGGTTCCTTTTATGCTTTATGTCTTAAAGCCACCAATGGAGGCATTTTGTTTCATATATTGTTTAATTTACACTTGTTGTTGAAAAAGTCTGTTTATTTCTAAGTTAGAAACTTGCATTATAAATTAAATTTACAAATATTCTATAGTTTGTAATGAAAAGTGTGTAAAAGTAATATTTTTTACACACCATTTGAATCCTTTTGGAATTTTTAACCTTACTTATTTATTTGGTGAGGAGTTTTATAAATTTCATGATTGAGGCATTGATTTTATTGAAATTAATTGATTATATTTCAATGGGCATATAAAAAAAAGGGTTCAAAGACTTCATTTGAGACTGTGCAGACTGTACAGGCTAATCTGGGACTACCCATTACGCACATGCATTAAGCCCCGTATTCCCAGACTGCAGCTCATTTGTTTATTGACAAGTTAACTGTTCCAAAATAATTGACCCAAGAGTTACCAGTTATGTGATAGCTTTAATACTGTTTTTACATAGTTGTTATCTACAATTTTTTTCTTCAATGATAGCATTTAACAAGGCATTATTTCTGTTTCACATTTATCGTATCAGTTTATTCTTAACAATGTTGACTGCACATTAAAGATTAAAAAAAATAAATAATAAGAATATATATTCTTATTTATCTTGATGTGTTTTGTTTACTAGCTATATAGCTGTTATAATGGTGTAATGTCTTATTTAAACATACTGTTATAACATTCCATTTTTGTTTTTTTAGTACATTCCATGTTGTCTTTGTGATTATTACACACTTACGTGTTTGTTTTAAAATATTATATTATTTTAATCAAAACATTCCATATGAATTAAGGTTGTATTTTTTTCTTTAATTAAAAAGAAAGATACCGGGTATTCGATCTTAATTGAAAAGCCCTTGTTTTACAGATTGTGTATGTTTTTTATCTAGTTTTGATTCTACATTTCAAATCAAAATGCATCCTATCAAAACAGCAGCTGTTTCCTTCTGCTCTACATATTGGCAGTTTTAAGGCAACAATTTATTTTGATTGTAGCTGTTAATTTAATGAAGTGAATAACTTTAATCTATGCACAGTTACTATGTACTAGTTGTGATCAACAATCTTGGATAACAGCATTAGTGAGCTCATTGTATTTAGGGATTTAGCCAGCAAAAAAAGCCAGGGGGCCAGAAATATGGGCAGGGTGACCTCTTTCGTAAAAAAATTCTGTATGGTAGACTTTGTATAGTGTAAGTTAATTGTGCTGTTAAACTCACGTACTTATACTTAATCATCCACTTGGCATAATAGTCCATATAATTATGTTCCTGGATAAAACATAATGTGATGTTAATATCAAGTCATACTGTTTGTTTCTATATAAAATCATTAATAGCCATTAAAAACACTTTGGTTGCGTCGGTATTTATAAGAACATTGACAAAGGAAAAAGGAACAAAAAAAAGTGGGACATTTTTTAAGTGTGGGGAATAAAATGGAGAGGGGGGGGGGGACATATTTTAAAAGGATAGAACATAAAACATATTTTCAAAGGGCAAAGGGTGGGGCATGGACATTGAAGTGGGGGCCCTATTGGTGGGGCATGGACATTGAAGCGGGGGCCCTATTGGTGGGGCATGGACATTGAAGCGGGGGCCCTATTGGTGGGGCATGGACATTGAAGCGGGGGCCCTATTGGTGGGGCATGGACATTGAAGCGGGGGCCCTATTGGTGGGGCATGGACATTGAAGCGGGGGCCCTATTGGTGGGGCATGGACATTGAAGCGGGGGCCCTATTGGTGGGGCATGGACATTGAAGTGGGGGCCCTATTGGTGGGGCATGGACATTGAAGCGGGGGCCCTATTGGTGGGGCATGGACATTGAAGCGGGGGCCCTATTGGTGGGGCATGGACATTGAAGCGGGGGCCCTATTGGTGGGGCATGGACATTGAAGCGGGGGCCCTATTGGTGGGGCATGGACATTGAAGCGGGGGCCCTATTGGTGGGGCATGGACATTGAAGCGGGGGCCCTATTGGTGGGGCATGGACATTGAAGCGGGGGCCCTATTGGTGGGGCATGGACATTGAAGCGGGGGCCCTATTGGTGGGGCATGGACATTGAAGCGGGGGCCCTATTGGTGGGGCATGGACATTGAAGTGGGGGCCCTATTGGTGGGGCATGGACATTGAAGCGGGGGCCCTATTGGTGGGGCATGGACATTGAAGCAGGGGCCCTATTGGTGGGGCATGGACATGGAAGTGGGGGCCCTATTGGTGGGGCATGGACATTGAAGCGGGGGCCCTATTGGTGGGGCATGGACATGGAAGCGGGGGCCCTATGTCATTCCCCTTGAACTTAATCCCTAGTATTGTAATGCAAATGTTATATTCATCAGCTGCCACCTTGCATTCTCTTCATGACAAAGATTGCCTACCTGGTCCAATACCTTATACATTCCAGAAATAAGATACATACTATAAAATACTTGCTTGTTTTTTTTGTATAGAACAGTTGTAATAAAATACTAACTTGTTCATTTGTATAAAAAGTTGTAATCTATATAATGATAGCATAACAATTGTATAAAGAAACTGACTGTTTTTATACTTTTATTCAGTCCTTTTATGCACTCCCGCCTTATTGCAATTGATTGCTTTAATTGTGCATGTTAATTAAATACATTATGAAATATAGGCCAAATTATTATGAATGTCTTCCAACTTGTTGTTTACTTCCTATTTAGACTTACAATTATTACTTTTAATTTAGTGACTATACAACATTCCATGAATTGAATTACGTGTTGTACAAAGTGTTGTTGCATTCTTCCATTATAAATGATTCGTTTCTTAAGAAATGAATTATTGTGTGATGAATTGAGCCTCACTCTGTGAAAAGGGGGTTTCATGCATGTGCATAAAGTGTCGTCCAAGATTAGCCTGTTCTGTCCATGCAAGCTAATTTAGGATTACACTTTCAGCTTTTATTGTATTTTTCAATTAAAGGGAGACTCTTCTTAATGAAAATCCAGTTTAGGCGGAGAGTAAAGACCCTGATTAGTCTGTGCAGATTACACAGGCTAATATGGGACGACACTTTACGTTCATGCATTTAACCCTGTTTTCTCAGAGCGCGACTGAATTATGTTACTGTGCTCCATGGTAAACATTGTAGTTTTAGTTTAAAAACTTTTAAGTTTGAGTTTATTTATTCTCTAATGCTTATTTAGAGAAAAAATATGGTTTTTGAAGAGGCAAACTTTATTATGTGTACATCAATGCTTAGACATAAATTATTATCTGTTTGCTATGCAAGATATGTTTATACTGAGTCTGCTTAGAAATATATTTGATTGCATATTTGCAAAAGTTTGTCTCTTGTTAACTGGATAACAATCGATACTGTTGAATGATTCCAGACGTATTATGTCATGTGATATGAAGACTTATGCTTCCACGGAATGTGGGTTTGTTCTGTTAGCGGCTTTAACACTTGTTAAAAATATCAGATGTTGGCATTTTTTTTGGTTATCAGTATTTTGTTTTTTTAAACTCTAGAGTTGCTTGTGTATGTGTTTCAATCAGTAATTTGCATGTTATTCGCTCAAGAAGAATAGAATAAGAATTTATGAATGTCTTCCAAATAAAATGGGTTAAATGCCCCTTTACAAGATTCATAATTTAAAGTTTTTGTTGATTGTGTTTTACTATTGTAAAATGGCTTTATAATTGACTTTTAAAGATTACTGGTTTTAGAATAGAAGTTCATTTCACTTGTAAAGACAGGTGAACATTTGCATATCAGAGAAATATTGTATAAAGATATTTTACTTACAATAACTATGCATGAAAATGTTGTTGTTTTTTGCTCATGTTATTAATTGTATGATGCACATATGTTGTTTTTGTATTTGTTCCAAGTAGATTTGCTTCTATTATGGTTGTACATAAGACATACATGAGGTGGGAAAATGGGTCTTATGCCATATGTGGCAAGTGTATCTCCAGACCAGCCTGTGAGGAAGCACAGTCTGCTGAGTAGCTTCCCTGTCCGCTCTTAAATCAGGCAAGGTTTGGTGCACAGGCTGGTCTTGAGCTAGTCAGGCAAGGTTTGGTGCACAGGCTGGTCTTGAGCTAGTCAGGCAAGGTTTGGGCACAGGCTGGTCTTGAGCTACGCAAGACACATATGGCATGGGACTCACTTTCGTACAACGCGGCTCATTTTTTGAAGTATTCAAATTGCATTATAATGTAAATCATGTATTGTTCTTTACTTTTGCCACTCAAACTCATTGCAAGTTTACTTCTGAAAATCCAATGTACAAGAGCCGTTGCTGACGTGCTGTTGGACATATTCTTGGGCATTTTGTGTGTTAAATCTTAATGTATTTACCGATATACCCTCCGGTGTTTCTTTATTATAAAAAACAAACTCTATTTTGTATTATGTCTGCTGTGCTCATTTGTACTACTAACATATCTTTATGATCTTGTATGAATACAACTTTACTAACACTTTGAAACCATTTTGGACTTTAAACATTAACATTTTTTTGGTATTTCTTGTATTTGAAAAGACAGACAAAAAAATAAAATTTGTCTATCATAGTTATTATAAATATCTGTTATATATCACTCTGTAATAATTATAATGACTATGTACACTTACGTTTGTAGATCCGTAATATTTGGGCATTATGCTGCACACAATGTAAATCCATTTGTTATTGTTTGTGTTGAAGTCTGTTCTGTTTATGTTATTTGTAATCAAACTTTTTTAAATATCACTTTCATGTATTGCTTATGATATTTTTTTAACCTTTTATTGTTTTCTTCTTTTTAGTTCTTTACTTTCAGTTTAGGTCTTATTATTAATATAGTAAGTATTATTAATGTTTTATCTGAAATAAAAGGTATAACATGCTGTATTTGAGTTCTAAAATCATGAGTGGAAAAACTTAAAATAATATTTGATTTTTGTTTTCAAAGAATTTCATTATGACAATCAAAATTTAATCAATAACGAAGGTAACTAACATAATGTGAATAAATGTGTTATGGTTGTTAATGTTCATTGTATTGCATGTAAATTACAAACACATACTTTTTGGTAGATATTAGTTTGTAGAGTAGAATAATGCATTATTTCATGTTTATTTTTTTATATTTGCATTTGTTTTGTACACACACTTATGAGAAATTAAAATGGTTCAGGGAACAGAACAGATAATGTGATAAATGTGCACTTAGGAAAGGTTTACCTGTATGTGCATTAACAACTTATTTACTTTGTTACTATTTGTGATGTTTCTGATGCCTTATTGTTGTATAACACATATTTCTTATAGACTTACACTTTAAGCAATAAGGCTGATTGAGACAAAAAACTTGTTTTGATTGACTTTCAATAAACAGATGGAATAAGACCCATTTTCGCATGACATGGCTCATAGTATTACAAATTGTTGTTCCCTTAAATTCCACTTTAAACGGTTTAAGCAAGATTTAAGCTTTTAATTAATAAAAGTCGTTCAGGATAATTTCTCACATAAATAATTGTTTTGTTTGATATCAATTGTTGTTAGAAAATGTGCTTTGGATTTCAATGATACTTTTTATATTTTTGTCTAAGAGTTGGATAGAAAGTTGAGAATCAGCATGCAGTGAAACCCATTTAAATTGGGCCTCGCTCTGTGAAAAGGGGGTCAAATGCATGTGCGTAAAGTGTCGTCGCTGATTAGCTTGTGCGCACTGCACAGGCTAATCTGGGACAACATTTTACGCACATGCATTTAACCCCCTTTTCACAGAGCGAGGCTCAATTATATTTTTTAAGCCTTTCCACTCTTTATGATGTTGCAGTTGGCATTCATTATATTGCATTTGCTATTAACCAAGAGCAAGTATATAAATAGACATACACAATTACACACACAATTACATATTTTTTTAGAGAATTTTAGAGAGATTTATTAATGTTGTGTTTACCTGAAGATTTAATAAATAGAACCATTGTTTTATAATGTTATGATTGTGATATATTTTAGTACTAACATGTGTTTGTGTGTTAACAATGAATACTTTTTGGAATGTGTGGCACTATTTTTTAAACAACATTTTTAGATTATTATAGTTGGTATTTGACTATAAATTGCGGAAGTGTGAATGTTTGAATAAACTTGTATCACTGTATCAGACTTGTTATCAATTCCTGAACCAAAAGCGCTATTCAATATTTGTTTTATTTTCCTCCAGAAATGGTTGTATTGCAATATTGTTGGAAACACAAGGTCTTTAAACATGTATTTAATTGACACTTGGTCTTGTAAGAATATTCAGGGAATGAAACTAATATTATATCAGATATACACCGGCTAAAGTGAATGTAATTGTTTTCAAATTACACGATAAAGATAACAAATTATTATGGGCCATACTCTGTGAAAAAGGGGGTTTAATGCATGTGCGTAAAGTGTTGTCCCAGATTAGCCTGTGCGGTCTGCACAGGCTAATAAGGGACAACACTTTCCCCTTTTATGATATTTTTCGTTTAAAGAAAGTCTCTTCTTAGCAAAGATCTGTTTTTTGCGGAAAGTGTTGTCCCTGATAAGCCTGTGCGGACTGCACAGGCTAATCTGGGACAACACTACGCACATGCATTAAACCCCTTTTCACAGAGCATGGCTCGTATGTTAATATTTTTCATATTAGATCACCTGAGCTCATGGGGAGTAAGGATAAGGTGTTGTCCGTCAGTGCATTAGCCTTTCCTCTAACGACTTCTCCTCCTGGGCTGCTAGGAAGATGTTAATGATATGTCACAGGCATGATCCTTGAGTGACCTTGATCCTCTTTCAAAGTTTTTCAATGGTTCTGGTTCATTGCATATGAAGGAAACTAGAGCTAAACAAAGATTTAAGAAATGAAAACTTAGAAAATCTCTAAAACCACAAGAGAAAGGGCTATGATAATTTATGTGTATCACTATGTTGTGGTCCTCTTCTAAGTCTGTTTAATCATGGCCCTTGGGTAAAAAATGGCCACGCCCAAGGGGTCACATGATTTTTATATACTAACATGTATATAGATATACATATATAGCAAAATAACTTCTCTCTAAAATGACAAGGCCCAGAGTTAACCCTTTGCATGCTGGGAAATTTGTCGTCTGCTAAAATGTTGTCTGCTAAATTTCTAAAATTAGCATTTTCTTTGATTTTTTTTCAAAGAATACTATCAGAATAGCAAACAGTTTGGATCCTGATGAGACGCCACGTTCTGTGGCGTCTCATCTGGATCCAAACTGTTTGCAAAGGCCTTCAAAATCCGGTTCCAGCGCTCAAAGGGTTAAAATGTTGTGCTTGTAACATTGTAAGGTGGTCCTCTACCAAGTTTGTTGAAATCATGCCCTTGGGGTTAAAATTGGTCCTGCCCTGGGGCATACTTGTTTGCCTTGTATGTATTATTGTGAAATCTTCAAAAATCTCTGAAACTGCGAGGTTTGGTATTTGGCATGTTACACCGAATGGTGGTCCTCTACCAAGTGTCTTCAAATCATGCCCCTGGGGTCATAGTTGGCTCCATCATGAGGATGACTTGTTCAAATGATATCTTTGAAAGGTACGATAATGGTTGCAGTTGGTTGAATAACAAGGCCAGCAGGGGTTGCAATTTACCTTATATTGCTATAGTGAAACGTCATGAACTCTTTAAGTCACATTTTTTTTCAAATCCTAATGTTTGGCTCAAATGATATCCTGGCAAAATTCAAAAATTGATGAAAAATAAAATAAGTTGCTCAGAACAAATCAGTTCCCCAAAATCTCAGGTGAGCCATCTTAGGCCCTTGGCCCTCTTGTTTTTAGTTCATTACAGAATGAAAAATTCAAATCGCAAGGATCATGTTTGCTGTCAACAAAAATACTAGTCATTTTACATGTATAAAAGATAAATTATAGTTAAGAGGAAATGTATGAGAAAATACCATCATATATCAAAGTAAGTTTTAGCAATTACTTAGATAACCTTGTGTAATGTGTATGTAAATTTGATGTAATAAACCACATGAAAGCATATAATCAAATACACTCACTTTTGATAAAGTAAGCTTACTCAGAGTATCTAATTGGATAAATGGGGTCTTAAATTATGCCAATATGTCAAAGAATCTAGGTAATACTATAAAGAAGCCTAGATAAATATATGTACATAAATTTGAAACATTCAAGTGAGATTTATTTGCCTCCAAGTACCTTTGTAATGGTAATATAATATAGTAGAATTTCCATATCCAGACATAAAGTTTTTTTTCTCATCAGATCATTTTAAAACTTAATTCGGTGTTGCTGGTAGGTAATGTTTGATAATGATAAATGAAATAGGATAAAAGGCCAGTATGTCAAATAATGCATATATTATGTTTATGCTTATATTTTCATCTTGGACATATAAGCTCTGTCAAAAGGGGGTTTAATGCATGTGTGTAAAGTGTCGTCCCAGATTGGCCCGTGCAGTCTGCACAGGTTAATCAGGGATGACACTTTCCAGGAGAAAGTTTCCACCTAAACTAGATTTTCATCAAGAAGAGTCTTCCTTTAAACGAAAAAATACTACAATAAAAGTTTTAAAGAAAAATCTGTATTTTTTCTTGATTATTTCAGCTCACCTTATACGAAGAATATTTCAAAAAAGGGAGCAGGGTGAGGTAATAAAATCATTAAGAAAATGCCAAAAGAGGTCCCGAAGGGGAGGGAAGAAAGGAAAGTTGAACAAGCAAGAGGATAATATAGAAGACACATCGGATTCATACTTAATTGAAGAGACTAGGAAAGCATGTGTTGTCATTGAAAATGTTGAAACAGAGAGTTCATTCTACCAGTATTCTAATCCACAGAAATCACACAAGAAAAATAAGGTAACTGAATATACAGATGATAAATATGATGCTAAACAATCATCACCTGCAAAAAGCTATTCCTACAGTTGTTATAAGTGTAACAGGAACCTGAGGACGCGGGCCCGCCTGAATCTGCACATGGCCTCCGAGCATAATGAGGTCAGTGAGGTGGGCATTATGTGTACACTGTGCGGAAGGAAAGTCGACTATGATCATGAGCTGGAACTGCACAGGATATTTTTATGCAGGAAATCCATGCGGAAATTTAAATGCTTTAGCTGTAAACTTTCTTTTAGCTCTGAGGCTGACTTGTCAAAACACCCGTGTACCAAGAATTCCTGTAAGCCGTATTTTTGTACCATGAGTGATTGTGTATTTGCCGGAAAATGTTTTAAGGATCTAACTGAACATGTGACTAGGCATCTAGGAATAAAACCATTTCTGTGCAATGTCTGTGGCCGCGCTTTTGCAGCTAAAAAGGACCTGGATCGACATGCTGAGATTCATAGTGACTTGAAAAACCACACGTGTCTGGTATGTGAGAAATTGTACAAAAGTTCCCACGCATTGAAGCGTCACATGATGATTCATAAGTTCAAAGATCGTTACCAGTGTGCGGAATGCTCCTACATGACGGCTTTGAGGGGCTGCTTCAATGCTCACATGTTAAAACACAAGAAACGAACACATTTGTGCAATATTTGTAAGAAGACTCTGCGGTCAGAGAGCAGTCTGAAAAACCACATTCGAAACAGGCACAGTTTCAATAGGATCTTCACATGCCGACACTGTGATTTTACGTCCGATGATGGGCTTCGATATTCCAGTCACATGAGAAAACATCGCAATCTGAAACTTTCAGAGAAGACCGGAGAAGAAGCTAGCCAGGCTGTCATGCTAACAGGTTATTCTACCCCACTATCGGACACCACCAGAAATGAAGACCATTCCCACACACATGAATTGTTGCGTGTGACCAAGCCCTCCATGCCATCTCTGTTGTACACCACCTTGTCTGGGTATTCCAATGCCTCCATGACCCTCACAGCAACCGTGCTGTCTGATGAAGAAGTGAATATATCTGGTCAGCATGCAGACACCATCATGGCAGACTATGTGACGGAGTCTGACACCACGGAGATATCAGTAATCACAGCAGACGGGAACAGTAGTGGCCTGATAATGTACAATGTAGAAATCCCGGTAGGTTCTGATTCCATGGCAACGAGCACGTCCACCATACTCTCCATGCCGACACTTATGGCTGAGACCATACCTTCTATGATGGATTCTGAAAACTGGGGTAGCCATGGTAACAGCAACTGTACAGACCAAGAGTAAATTTTGGGGTTTGTATTCTTTTGAAGAATTCCTAATGATATCTCAGCCGAGTATGAAACTGAGTCACATGGGGTCATAATCACATTTATTGCTCAATATGTAGGAAGCCTGGTCAGAACATTAATTTGTCCCAATAATATATCGATCAAGTTCAAAACTAGTTCACCAGGGATCAAAAACTGGGTCACTAAGACAAATTAAAGAAAAAGCTTGTGAACACTCTAGAGGTCACATTTATTGCCCAGTCTTCATGAAACTTGTTCATAAAATTTGTCCCAATTATTTCTTGACTGAGTTAAAAAAAGATGGCCTCCAAGTATTGAGGAAGTTTCATTTTTAAACTTTATGAACACTGACTGCTCAGAACAGTTATGTTCCTTTGGGTCACAGGTGAGCACCTTAGGGCCTTTGGCCGTCTTGTTTAAACATTTTCAAATCAGTTTCGCAATCTTCCACTGTGCCAGTACACAGGTGAGCCCTTTTGGCCCCTATAGCATCTTTATAAGATTGTATTGAATTCAAAGATACTTGCTGGATTTACAAGACAGTGCAACATTTAATTAGCTAGATGAATGATCACAGACATTAGCATTGCAAAATGTGTCGTGTTCTGAGAAAACTGGGCATAATGCATGTGTGTAAAGTGTCGTCCCAGATTAGCCTGTGCGGTCCGCACAGGCTAATCAGGGATGACACTTTCCGCTTTTATTACATTTTTTGTTTAAGTGAAGTCTCTTCTTAGCAAAAATCCAATTAAGCCGGAAAGTGTCGTCCCTAATTAGCCTGTGCGGACTGCACAGGCTAATCTGGGACGACACTTTTTGCACAGGCATTATGCCAGGTTTTCTCAGAACGCGAAACAAAATATGTAATAATGTTGATTTAGTTCACACCTGTCACAAAAGAAGGATCTTTATTCAGTATTCAACCCATTCATTTTGAACATCATGCCCATCTTCACAAATAAAATTTGTACTATTATCATCATTCTTTGTTTGATATATTTTGATATATTAGAACAATCTATTTTCTTGAATATATGATATGATTATCACGGTTGTCACATTGAAGTGATTATTAACTAGAATGTACAGTCTTGTTGACATTATTCTACTATGATTTCTATCGCTATCAGTCAATACACACCAGTTTTTGTAACAGTGTTTGACTCATCCAATAAGTAAAAAAAAATAATGTTGAAATCAATCAGTTAGATATGTCATGGAATATCCAGCATGCAAATGTTTGCTAAATATTATGATCATAAGTTTCTTGACATTTATGTTAATTAAAAAATAATTGACCTTATTGCATAAGCGTCATTACAGAACAATAAAATGTCTATCAGTTTGCATAATTCATTCAATATTTACATGAATAATGTGATTTTCTTGGGTGACATTTTATTTTGCTTTTAAATCATCTGTTACTGACATTAACAAGTGTTTGATTACTATTTTTACATGGGAACAGACGTGACTGGTATATAACTTCCTGTGCTTCTACGTCATAAGAGGTCTTTTTATGAAGTATTTCTATTTCTTTCAAATAAATGTCTTGCAAATAATGTTGATTTGTGTGAACCAAAATTGTCTGAGCATATCATGCTTGGACATAATGTAATGATTTGTTGCTTGGAAACCGGTTATTTTTGCACTGTATTATGGATGTCAATTTTGTGTTGTGGTTTTTGTTGTTTTTCTTTAATAAAAAAAGAATCTGGATCAAACTTTTATATCAAGCCTAGTATATTATGCATTATTCCATAAACACATACATGTAACTGTATGTCAAAAAAATTCTGATTATAATGTCATATACAGAAAATTTCCAATACCAAGTAATTTGGCAGTTGAAATAGATCAGCGGTTAATTAACAAAGGGGGCTACGTGGAAGTTTCATCATTGAATTTATTCATTAATGAAAAAATCCCAAAATAACTGCATCTTTTGTAAACAAAATACATGACAACCAACACACCTCCTAACCTTGTGGTAAGGGTATTGGTCTACAGAGCGGGTGTTAAGATATGGCCAGTTGCCTGTCCAGCAGCAACGGCTAGTTAAATTGGATGGAACCCATTGCCTTCCTGCAAAGTTACCAGCACAAAATTGTAGAAAAGAATGTTCACCAGTCAATGTCTCAAGGACTGAGAAGCAGACAATAAACCATTAAATAAATGACAGTTACTTTGAATGTTGCCTACTATGATGAGCAAGTATAGTAGAGGACCAACCAAGTAACATTTTTGTTAAGTGTCAAGAAAAACACCCATCACTTTCAGAGGAGCTGTTTAAATGACAAGAAACATGGCAATGCCACAAAACCAGGTCTTAAGGTTTAAAAGTTATAAGTTTAATTAAAACAATTGTGCAATACTAACCCTTTGCATGCTGGGTAATTTGTTGTCTGCTAAAATGTTGTCAGCTGAATTTCTAAAATTAGCATTTTCTTCGTTTTTTTTCAAAGAATACTATCAGAATAGCAAACAGTTTGGATCCTGATGAGACGCCACGTTCTGTGGCGTCTCATCTGGATCCAAACTGTTTGCAAAAACCTTCAAAATCAGGTTCCAGCACTTAAAGGGCTAAGCTAGGTATGCATGAATGACACATGCACAACAAAACAATTCTGAATAATACCTTCATCCAAACTATAGTTATTGAGTCAAAACTGTTTTTCTATTTTAAGTTACAATGACCTTGACCTAACTGGCCCCAAATGCAATCAAAAGACCTGCATGTAAGCTTCCAATAATTTAAGAACTCACAATTTCAGAATTCTCCCATTAAAACTCATGCTATTTAGACAAATTTTCTATTTTAAGAAACAGTGACCTTGATCTCGACTCAACTGGTCCTAAACGGAATACATGTATCAAGCTATGTATACAGGTTAGCTACCTTCGTACACAATTTCAACTCAATATCTCCATCCAAACTCTGAGCGAACCTTCAGTTGCACCAGCAGAAGAGAAATCTTATTATAAAGCCCTTTCTTTATGACAAGGAACAAATTCCCAAACAACGAGACACAAAACAAATGTAGTAGACAAGCACAAAAGTACACAAAATCTGTCCACCCACCCAATCATCATATTTAATATTAACCGATAATATACAGTCTAACCTGCCAATAAAGACCACTCAATGGATTTGGTCGTTGTGGTCTTTGTTCACAAGTGGTCTTTATTTGCAGGGTCGATTGAAACTTTGCAAAATATGCTAGTAGGCTTTTTACAGGTATCTTATCTATGTATGTGCGCTATTATTTAAATGTTTGGATACTAATGCATGTACAATGTATAATGTAATACAGGATTGAAAACACAGTTTTGTTTTTATATTTATTATTTCAATTTCCTTATGTTTTCATTATTTATTTCAATAATCATATACATGAATAAATAACTATTGACATAGATGGTTAACTTGAACCGACAATTTACTTATCTATAATCTATGCACGTCTTATCACGGAGAAATTTAAGAGAGGAATGAATATCAAAATGTATAAGTGTAATTGGCATCGTAATTGTAACAAAACCGTAATTTCCTTAATGAGTTGATGAAACCCCCAAACTTTTCTTTGATATATTCGACAATTAGTACATTAGTCGCGAGTCACTTAAGAACAAAGGTAACTTCTTACACTTTCGACAAAGTGTCAAATGCATCAAAGAAGCAGGTGGCTACCAATTAGCAGTGTGTGTTACATAAACAAACAACTGCTATTGAGTGCAGTAAACTGTCACTTGCCAATATCTCCATAGCGAGTCCACTGTTAAGATGTTTATCACGTGAATATCACAGCGTCATGGCAGCCATTTTGTTTATTGAAAGTTTCGAAAGCGTTAATTGTTATGATTAAAGTGGTTGTTGTTAGCTATCAAAATGAACTTTAAGGAATGTAAAATGGAGGTCCTTGGTCATTGTTTGCAGATGGGCTTTATTCACAGGTACAATATATAGTGAAATCCTTAGGGAAGAAATAGATGTGGTCGTTATGGACTGGTGGTCGCTATTAAAAGGTGGTTGCTGGGACAGGTTAGACTGTACACGCATGTTACATGATATATGTACATACAAACATGCATACAACGAAATGATTTTTTATTTAAAATATTGTTTTCGTTGAAATTTATCTGTATCAATTGAGCAACAGTTCAAGCCAATTCAAAAGTGGCAAAACTGAGGTCACAGCCTCTGAACAGTCAATGCAAAGCATTAAAATTATTGAGAGGAAACTGTTTTTTATTTTTAGTTACAGTGATATTGATCTTGACCGGACACGACTCAAGTACAATCCCAAGCTAGATCTCCAAGTTAGCTTGGTAATTCCAGTTTAACAAGGGCTGTTTATAAAACATGCATGCCCCCCCCCCATATGAGCTGTCAGTTGAAGTGGCAGCCATTGTGTGAATATGTTTTTTGTCACTGTGAACTTGACCTTTGACCTAGTGACTTGAAAATCAATAGGGGTCATCTGCCAGTCATGATCAATGTACCTATGAAGTTTCATGATGATAGGTCTAAGTATTCTTGAGTAATCATCAGGAAACCATTTAACTGTTTTGAGTCACTATGACCTTAACCTTTGACCTAGTGACCTGAAAATCAATAGGGGTCATCTGCCAGTAATTATAAATGTACCTATGAAGTTTTATGGTCCTAGGCGTAAGCATTCTTGAGTTATCATCCTGAAACCATTTTACTGTTTCGAGTAACTGTGAACTTGACCTTTGACCTAGTGACCTAAAAATCAATTGGGGTCATCTGCCAGTCATGATCAATGTTCCTATGAAGTTTCATGATTCTAGGTGTAAGCATTGTTGAGTTATCATCTGGAAACCATTTTACTGTTTCGAGTCACTGTGACCTTGACCTAGTGACATGAAAATCAATAGGGGTCATCTGCCAGTCATGATCAATGTACCTATGAAGTTTCATGATCCTAGGCGTAAGCATTCTTGAGTTATCATCCGGAAATCATTTTACTGTTTTAGTCACTGTGACCTTGACCTAGTGACCTGAGAGTTAATAGGGGTCACCTGCCAGTCATGATCAATGTACAGTACAGCCCACGCGGAACCAGCAAAGTCCGCGGCTACGCCGCGGACACTAATTTTAGTACTCGACGGAATCACGCGGCGTATCGACGAGTCACGCCGCATCGATCCGCGCTACCTCGCGAACTTTCGCGGAGTAAATCCGCCGCGTATGTTCGCGGCGGATCGAGTGCAAAAATATACACCTAGATCTACATGTACATTTGTGTATCGCAGAAACCTAGATTTACGCTGAAGCAATTACATGTGTCGGAGTTTAATTGCTTTTAATTGATTCTTTGATTTAACTAATTAAAAAATTAAAGTAGTTGCAGTTTCACAGTTTGCTATTTTGAGTATTTTTTTTCGGATATATGAATGCAACACTGTGTGGAGCAATTACATTTGTCGGTTTTTTAATTGCTTTCGCGGGAGGGCTTTTGTTTGCAGTTGACGATTCACAGTCTTCTATGTTGATATTTATTATTATGCATTTAAATATGGACTGCAAGAAATGTTATTGAAACATTAAAAAAAGATAAATTAAATAAGTAATTCAGACAATTAAGTAACATGCAAACGCACCCAGAATTTCACTTTCATTTTCGCAAGGTTTTCAGGAAGTCCCCGGGAAGCACGTTTTTTGCATGGATGTGTGTATGACGCGATTAAACGATGCTCTGTATCGTATTGCATTCAATCTAAATTAAATCATTTCATTTTATGTTTTAATATAATGTTATTACGGCGCATTAAACGCACACAAAGTAACTTGAAGTACTTTTGCCGATTCTAAACATGACAATGATAAATGATTATTGCAATTTAATTAATACATGCCCTTGATACTCGTGTTGTGTCTTTATAAATTCGATTTTATTTAAATTTGCATTCTTTTAAAATAATAACTATTTCTATCAGGATTACAGCAGTTTCTTTAGAAACGGGAATGAAATCACTTAAAGCAAAACAAACAACATGCTTTTTTATTAACTGTTTTATCTATTTTGAATCTGCGCACATTAAATTAATTATGATTTTAAATATAATTATAATTGTTCTTTTAAAATGTATTGACTAACTAATCATTTTTCAAAGATTTTTATTTTATGATGCGCATCGACTCGGCGTCATATCGCGGACCGCGGCTTGCCTCGGCATGTCGCGGCGGACAGATGCGAAGTACGCGGCGAAATGCCGCGCGCCGCCGCGAACTGACGCGGCTTTGACGGCCGACTCGGCATCGACTCGATGCTCCATTCCGCCGCGGAACGCGAAATATGCTTGTTCCGCGTGGGCTGTACTGTACCTATGAAGTTAGATGATCCTAGGCGTAAGCTTTCTTGAGTTATCATTCAGAAACCATTTTTCTGTGTCGAGTCACCGTGACCTTTGACCTACTGACCTGAACATCAATAGGGGTTATCTGCCAGACATTATCAATGTACCTATGAAGTTTCATGATCCAAGGCATAAGCGTTCTTGAGTTATCATCCGGAAACCATTTTACTGTTTCGAGTTACTGTGACCTTGACCTAGTGACCTGAAAATCAATAGGGGTCATTTGCCAGTCATGATCAATGTACCTAAGAAGTTTCATGATCCTAGGCGTAAGTGTTCTTGAGTTATCAACCGGAAACCATGTTTCTATTTCGAGTCACTGTGACCTTGACCTTTGACCAAGTGACCTGAAAATCAATAGGGGTCATCTGCGAGTCATGATCAATGTACCTATGAAGTTTCATGATCCTGAAACCGGACCGACCGACCGACCTACCGCCATGTGCAAAACAATAAACCCCCTATTCTTCAAAGGGGGGCATAATAAAGATTGGTCAATAATGCAAAGTAAAGATATTGACAGGAAACAACATGTTTGACACCGCCCAGCCGTTCACCCTCCTAACCCCAATCTTATAACCAGGACAATTTTTACCGCTTTGAAACTGGGTTAAAAAGTGGAAAGGATGTATGACAAAACAGCTGCTAAGGATTGTTAGCCGGTGGACAGTGGGGCAATTAAATGTAACTCATACAGTATTGTTCATTCAATTTAATCATATACAAAAATAATGTTAAATCGATTTGCAATGATTCATAATACATTAAAGGAGCATATACATACGCACGCAATTCACCAGATTCAGGCTATGATATCTCATAAAACAATTTAGTTCTCTAAACAATGCAGGCCAAACAGTTATAAGACAAGCAATCTACGTGATGATATTGTGCCTTGAACGCTATAAGGTCCTATAAACATATGAGCAAAGGCTTACAGAACACTGGACCTGGACTCAGTTTCTCGAAACATTTGTCGCTGGAGCAACGTTCCCAAAACATGTCAAGTTAACCTTAAGATACTTCCATTTCAGTTATCACAATACCTACATGTAAAGATTTCTTTTAGTGTTGAATCATGTTACAGCCTAGCAAAAATTTAGAAAACCTAAGTAAATATCTTATTTAGATAAGAATTTTTTTTTTCAGCTTAAATGATTTAACAAATAAGTTTTGACTTAAAAACAGCAAATATTAACTTTATCACAATCAATGTTTTCAATAATACTGTTTCCATGTTTAGAACATGTTAAATACTCTGAATATCAATGACAGATTAGTGACATCAGTTTCTAGAAAATCCTTTTTTCCTGACATCTCATGATGCACCTGGAGCCTGTTCCGAAGTATGGAAGTTAACAATTTACAGTAAAACAATCATAAGCAAAACAACTTGGTTAATTACCTAGGTTTTTACACCAGTTTAAAAAAAAAAAAGCATGAGATAAAAATTGGAACAAACAAGACTATTGCCAAGCAATGATGTCCCCTACTAGCTCCACCATTGTCAGAAATATTAAAAAAAATAAAAATAAAAAATGTTGCCATAGCAACCACAATTTTTGACTTAGGAACAAAATGAAATGACGTGCATAATGTCCATATCGCCATCTATCCATGTTTCAAGTTTCATGAAAAAATATAAAGAACTTTTAAAGTTATTGCAGGATCAAGAAAACCACCATTTCCAGCAGTATTTCTAGTCTATTTGTTGCCATAGCAACCATAATTTTTGACTTAGAAACAAAATGATATGAAGTGCATAATGTCCATATCGCCATCTATCCGTGTTTAAAGTTTCATGAAAAAATATGAAGAACTTTAAGTGACCGCAGGATCCAGAAAATTGTTACAGATGGACTGACTAACTGACAGACAGACTGACGGAGCGCAAACCACAAGTACCCTCCGGTGAAACCGGTAGGGGACAATAAGTTGTATTGATACAGGTCTAACATTTTACACGTAATCTTAAATTGAACAACTTGAACAAATACATAATAAATATGGTGATTTATAGGTGATTTATAACCTTGAATACACAACATAAATAAATGTATGTCAAACAAAAATGTTTGTAAAACATGCACGCCCTCTTAACATTCAGCCAATTCTTCATTATGTGCAATAATTAATTGGATCTTACATATCGCACGTATCTTTCACCTTGACCTCATATCTCTTGATTTCCAAATGGGGGTCATCGGTGCCTAAAGACTAACCGTTATATCAATTTAGGTTCAATTCTTCTCTTGATATTGTGTGGAAAGCTGTTGCTGTTGCAAGCCTGGTTGACCTTACAATGGTAAGGCTTCTTTCTTTCCACACAGATATCCAGAATTTGGATGATAAATTGTCAAAGACATCCTAGCCCTTTGCATGCTGGGTAATTTGTCGTCTGCTAAAATGTTGTCTGCTGAATTTCTAAAATTAGCATTTTCTTCGATTTTTTTCAAAGAATACTATCAGAATAGCAAACAGTTTGGATCCTGATGAGACGCCACGTTCTGTGGCGTCTCATCTGGATCCAAACTGTTTGCAAAGGCCTTCAAAATCCGGTTCCAGCGCTCAAAGGGCTAGTATCCTGTGAAAAGAAAATGGTCTCTGCACAAAGGATGCTGAATGTTACAAGACTCTCAGTAGATGTAGTGCAGAAACAACTTAAATTGTTTTTTAATTGTTTAAACCTCATCTTTTGACTAATTATTGATCTAAAAAATCAATAATTGTATTCCTTTACATCTGCGTTACCAGAATACCAAATAAGATTTTCTTGGATAAAAAAAGTTCTATAGATTTCATGAAGGAAACATGTTTATGCTACATGCCCCTGTATGTTGATCTTTAATTTGTTCACCTCAAAATCAATAGGCATCATCCTGCCCTCCCAACTAACCTGCATACTAATTTATATGATTGTAGGTCAATGGGTTACTAGTATCTAGATTTAGGAGGAAAACAGTTTTCATGTTACAATCCTAGTGACCTTTTACCTGTCGACCTCAAAATCAATGGAGGTTTTTTCCAGCCTTCTCTGTTTGACTGCCATACAGACTGATGGATAGGTGAAAAGCAATATGCTTTGAAGGGGGAGGGGTCAGAGTTAACAGAATGGGATTTTTGAACTTAAAGCAACAACATCTGGGCCAAGTTACACTATGTATTAAGGTTAAAGAAAATAAAGACAACAGGACTGCTGTGTAACACAAGTTTGCAAGTCCAACTTTGCTCCATACAATCTGCATACAGTTTTGCAATTACTGCAGTCTCCACATTGATGGCCAGGCAGTCTCCACATTGATGGCCAGAGGCAGTCTCTACATTGATGGCCAGAGTATTGCACTATCCCTATGAGAGGTTCACTGACATAAACAAGTATCGCACACGATATACATACATATGACCCTTCGCTCTGTGAAAAGGGGGTTTAATGCATGTGCGCAAAGTGTCGTCCCAGATTAGCGTGTGCAGTCCACACAGGCTAATCAGGAACGACACTTTCCGCTTTTATGGTTTTTTTCTTTTAAAGGAAGTCCCTTCTTAGCGAAAATCCTGTTAAGGCGGAAAGTGTTGTCCCTGATTAACCTGTGTGGATGCACAGGCTAAACTGGGACGACACTTACGCACATGAATTAAACCCCCTTTTCACAGTGCAAGGCTCATTCACATCCACAGTTGACTAACACACTGGCACTGTGGTGATGTGGTTAACAAAAAGCATGTTTAAAACAAAATAAATTAAGAAATCGAAACAATATGCACACAAATTAAAAACTAAATGATTAGATTTTAAATGTGTTTTGTAGTCAAGCGTTAGGCCCTTTACTCGCTTCATATTTGATTATCCTTATATTGGCACTGTCAAAAAAATAAATTATTTATGCAAATACAACAGTATCGACAAACGTTTTATGACTGCCTTACTTTAAAAACAAAACAAATAACCTGGTCATATTCAAAATATTTTTAAAAAAAGTTAAAAAGAAAAAGATCTCTAATAGTTTAAAAGACAAAGCACTGTTAAATTGAAGTATTTATATGTTAAAATTAGGGTTAACAAATATGAGTTCCTAAAATGAGAATAAATGTTTTATATCAGATGCAAGCTTACAACCTATAAGTATTGACAAGTACTAATTTATTTTGTATGTTTCTTTTGTCTCATACAAACAAAAACAACAGTATACAATATGATAATATCAAAGTTCTCAGAGGCATGACACACTGTTTAACAGCTTACTTATAATGTAAACAATAGCAATTCTATGGTACAAAATATTTACAAGCGATGTTTTATTCTTTAATATTTACAAATAAAAATGTCATCATAGGCATATTTTAAACTGTAACTTCTATAATCCAATATGTGTTACATGTTCTTAATGTGTTTCATATCTGGAATGTCTTAAAAAAAGGATTAAACAAAACGATAAAATAATAATATAGCAACAGACGTGATCCATTTACCGGTCTATGTTCCTATTATGTGTTTGTCACTCATTTTTAAGGATTTTCATGGATCGCCTCAGCAAAAAAATCCTAAGTTCAACTAACACTTACGTCCAAAATCTTACATCAGACATTATAAAATAATCCAAGATTTTAAGATCAAGCAAAAATGCCCAATTTTAAGAATCAAGAAAATGAAATGTCAACAAATTTAAATGAATCCAGAGTACATACTTCATGCATAGATCAATAAGCATGCAGTGCTGATATGTGTAGTGTTCTGAGAAAACTGGGCATAATGCTTGTGCGTAAATTGTCATTCCAGATTAGCCTGTGCAGTCTGCACAGGCTAATCCGGGACGACAATTTCTGCTTAAACTGGATTTTCGCTACAAAGAGACATCATTTAAACGAAAAATTCCATAAAAGCGGAAATTGTCATCCCTTATTAGCCTGTGCCGACTGCACAGGCTAATCGGGGATGACAATTTACGCACAAGTAATATGCCCAGTTTTCTCAGAACATGACACATATGTGCACATGTTGCAATAATACATACTAATGACTTTACAATGGCACACTCATTATAAAGATGCACCAGTATTTATAAATACCCAGTATATGGTGATAATATTGATAAATTTAACAGTTCTAACTTAGAAGGTAGAAATGATGCATGCACTATTGTATCCTAAACACATTATTAACCCTTTCAGTGCGGGAACCGAATTTTGAAGGCCTTTGCAAACAGTTTGGATCCAGATGAGACGCCACACAACGTGGCGTCTCATCAGGATCCAAACTGTTTGCTATTCTGATAGTATTCTTTGAAAAAAATCGAAGAAAATGCTAATTTTAGAAATGCAGCAGACGACATTTTAGCAGACGACAAATTACCCAGCATGCAAAGGGTTAAAATAAAGTGGATCAAACAACTGTTTCCAGTAATAATGACTTGAGTCAAAACCTTTAGTCTTTGTTTTAGATACAAAAATAACTTTCTGAATATTTATAGCAACACTAAATATGAGTTTACAATCTACCTAAAAATAGCATCTTCTACAAAATTGTCAAAGCAATTATAATAATTATTTTGGTTGATTTTGAAATTGTACAAAAACATAGCTTTCAAAAACATACAATAAATACATAAATTTAAGTTAATTTTGAAATTTACTTTCCATTTGCCCACAAAATATCTGCAGTTTGAAACAGTGTAGTTAGTAACAAAGTACTTATATAAGTGTTTAACATCAACTTGATAATCTTAACTAAAGGTCTGTTAAGGTCAAATTTCTCATTTTGTTGCAGCTGATCAGTGTTTCCAACTTCAGTCTGTGACAGACTGCATACAAAACTGGCATAACTTGTTTACACAACTTTGCAGCAGAAATGCTGTTGTATTTTTTTATCACAGATACTTGCCTTAATCAATGCAATTAATTCACACATTTAATTAATAAAGTTTTCATTAAAAAATGATTTCTGTGAAATGAAAATGGTGAATGAATTGGAAATACCACACCATATAATATGGTTAAGAAGAAATACAGAATTGATACTTTTAAAAACAAGCAAGTTCATTGAAGTGATATCCCTCACCAAATAAACTTTGTTTATTGATGGGTGCAAATCCCTTGATATTTGGTATGATCCTAAAAACTAATAATTAAGTGTAGGGTTATTATTTTATCCATTGCAATTCTCCTTATCAATATCTATACACCCATAAAGTTTCATGTTGAAATCTTGTATTGTACCTGAGATATATGTGTAGCCATTAAAAGTTTTATCATACAAAACAACAAAGGGCAATAACTCTATTTTAGAAAGTGTAGGGTTATGGTTCTTGTGCATGGCACTTCTCCTCATTGATTTCTATACATCCATGAAGTTTCGTGTTGATATCTTATAAAGTTTCTAAGATATAGCCATTTAACAGTTTGTGACAGACTGAGGACAATTCCAATTCTATATTTCTCTGCCTTTGGCAGGAATAATAAGATCCATAAGTCAAGTATAAATCAAATTTATCACAAATTATTTCAATGCTGCTTACATAACTGTGCATAATTTAGCATTTACAAACATTCAAGCTTTGGGATCATAAGTAAGTAGGTTTTTAACCTACACAAACTTTAAATTTTGACCAGAATAAAGGCAAATAAAGAGGGACAAAAGCCCTAAGGGGCTCATCTTAGATCCTCCCAAATGTTCTTTCCCATTCTGAGCTGGCATTGTCTCACTACTAGGTACTCACTACAGCCATATAAGGAAAACTACCACCCAAACTTAAAACAGTTCTTTTTTAACAGAACAAAACATTTTCAAACTCAGCCCAGGTATAATTGAAACAAATGTTGTGAACAAGTTTCATGAGAACAGAGAGAGCTAAAACATCAGTATGTTTAAATGTGTTCATTACATCAAGCCTTATTCACCTCTTGTAGTGGTAACTATCAACATTATATACCTGGACCCTGCCATTGAACACAACACAGTCATGTTTCACAAGAAAAACACTCCAACAACAAGCACACATATTATCATCCCATGACAAGCAATAGTATACCAAGGCCCAAGGGACATAATTCTTCATAGCTCATCTAATGACTTGCAAGACCAAGGGACATAATCCTGCATTTGTCATCCCATCACTTGCAATACCAAGAGACATAATCCTGCATAGGTTATCCCATGATTTGCAATACCAAGGGACATAATCCTGCATAGGTTATCCCATGACTTGCAATACCAAGGGACATAATCCTGCATAGGTATCCCATGACTTGCATACCAAGGGACATAATCCTATGTAGATCATCCTATGACTTGCAATACCAAGGGACATAATCCTATGTAGATCATCCTATGACTTGCAATACCAAGGGACATAATTCTATGTAGATCATCCTATGACTTGCAATACCAAGGGACATAATCCTATGTTGATCATCCTATGACTTGCAATACCAAGGGACATAATCCTATGTAGATCATCCTATGACAAACAGTTCGGACATGATCCATATACAATATGTCCAATGACTTCCAGGAAGCGTAAAGTTATTCAGCACCAGGTCTCAAAACATAGTCTTTACCACCTTACTATTGTATCAACTGTTACAGAGAAAGGATTTAGTTGATACATATTAATGTTCAAGTTTAATAACTAAGTTATTAGCTAAAATAAGAGTTACAGAAATACACAAATTTTGCATCAGCATAAGGAAAAAAATCAAACAAAATATGTTGGCTAGGTTTTTGAAAACAATCCTGAAGCACCCATTTGAAAAAGTTCTATTCAGATTATTTGAAATATTTGTAAACAAACCAGTATAAGTTATCAACAAAAGTTAATATTGTTAAAATCAAATTCAAAATGAGTTCCTTATAATTTATGTTAATGACAATAAAGTCAGAAATCACAAACTCGATGAAACTAAATTAAGTAAAATATATACAAACAAATGTTCAGTCAATATACAAACTTGATATTTTACGTTACAGATGTGTTGTTAAAATTCTTAAACAAATCTAAGAAAAATATGCAAATGAGAAACAATGTATGCATTATTTTACTCTGCGTATACATTATAACGATGTCAATATAATTATTGCAATTTATGGAACACATTTAATGTAATAAAACGCACATTAGCCTTCATTTGCATACAATATTGACGCAAATGCGCAAACTCAAGATAATAAATTTTACTTAACTACTTGTTAAAAAAAATGTAACATAAGACAAACCCACAAATTATTATGAAAAGAAATGCAACAGGTGTCCCAATAAAAATGCTTTTACATAAAAAAATACAAGTACCAAATTCAACACTCTTATGAAATGGACTTTTCATTTTTAATTATATTTTTCTAGCCGTGAGGGTACAATGATATCATGTTGAAATTCCCAAGATATAGACATTCTGTTAGCATACATATTGCCAGTAACTATATATTTTTGTATCTCCGATACCTTTTACAACCATTGAACATTCTTTACATTTTATGTTTTCTACTGTTAAGCATTTGTATTATTAATTTATTATATTACCGTAATTATGTTGTACTACTGTATACACAATTTAAGATGAATTAAGATTCTGTACAAAAACCGTCTGCACAGTTCTTTATATTATTATCATGAAAGAGCAAATGGTTTTATGCATGTCTGCAAAGTGTTTGTCTTGGGCAGCATGTGCTTTAAGGACGTCTCTTCTAATTATTAATCCACAGAATGGAGATGGAAACCTTGTTAAATAGCCTATGGTGCCTGCATTGGCTGATCCAGGTCGCCAACTGACACACAAGCATTAAGACAGGTTTTCTAGCTTATTTCTTTTTTATTTCTATGCACACTCACTTAAGGCAGTCGGTCACTTCCAAAGAATGTGATAACAATTTGATTCTGACTAGTCTGTGGTTTGAACAGCTCTGTTGGCCTTTTCAAGCATTCTTTCACAACACTGGTGTCCACAAAAATAATGAGTATTTGCTTTCATTAATTATTTCATACACAGTTCATAATTTACTAAGCACTAAATAGACTAATTTAAGATAATTGTTAAATATTCATACAGTAACTTTTAATAAGGTTCACATCAATCATAAAATCAATAGAATGGAATTATAGGTATTGGTAACTGCTTATGGCCATTTTCTACTTATTCTCTCTCGAATAAACACTAAACTACTGGGTTCTCAGCACTGTTTGTGAAGTTGAACAACAGGCACCAGCATAACTTCAGTATCTAAACCATATTAACCCTTTGCATGCTGGATAATTTGTCGTCTGCTAAAATATTGTCTGCTAAATTTCTAAAATTAGCATTTTCTTATATTTTTTTCAAAGAATACTATCAGAATAGCAAACAGTTTGGATCCTGATGAGACGCCACGTTCTGTGGCGTCTCATCTGGATCCAAACTGTTTGCAAAGGCCTTCAAAATCCGGTTCCAGCGCTCAAAGGGTTAACACCATATGAGCCAGGTCATGCATAAATGTGTTATATGCAATATGCGGCTAGCATAGCTCCAGACCAGCCTGCTCATCTGCGCAGTCTGGTCAAGAGCTAACCTGTCAGCTTTAAAATCAAACAAGGTTTTGTGGTATCATAAGCAGACATGGTAGCTCCTCACCAGACTACGCGAGGCGCAGGGTGATCTGGAGTTACGCTGGTTGCATATGGCATAAGACCTATTTAAGCATGATGCAGGTCATATGGCAACATCAGCTTTGTTCAGACGTTCAGACCTGCCAGCAAGAAAACATCCAGCAGATAAATGTTCATTTAACATTCCCAGCATAACTTCACAGTTAAAGTCACACAGAAAAGAAGGCCTACAGCAACACTGTCAGACAGGTCTGCAAGAAAACTTTCACATTAAGCACACATCGGCATCAAGTGTTTTCTATGTTGTGCAGTGATCCCTGCGTACTATGACTTCTTCTTGGCCTTGCCTGACGGTGGTCTCTCCCTCGCTGCCTTCCTCCTCTGTACCTGCTTCTGATGCTCCTTCTCCATCTCACGCTCAGTGATGTTCAGACGCAGAGACTGAAAAAGGTACAAAAAGTTGCAACATGGGAAAATGGCTTTTAAGCCATATGCAGCCACCATACATCCAGACAGCCTGCACATGCGCGCAGTCTGGACTGGAGCTACTGTGACCTCTAACGAGACCACAAAACCTTTTGTGACTTTTTAGAGGACAACTCCTGACCAGACTGAACGCGCTGCTTTGGAGTTATTCTGGCCTCATATTGCATAAGAACCATTTTCGCACTACGTAAAGTTTAAACATTAATCTAACAGCTGTTCCCCATGGCATAGGACAATACTCATATAGCACTCCTGTTCTATGCACAACCTCGACAGGTTTATGGTAATATAAAAGAGAGATCACCATTTGTTTGATTGACATGATCTTTCTCGAACTGCAATGAGAATTTGTTGATGAAACTGATGTAATTCTGCTTATGGCTGTCTGGTAGAAAGGTGTACATCCTCGAATAATGTATATAGCCTGTACATGTACAGTGAACAAATATAAATGTAATTTAAAGACATTTCACATACTTATTGAGTTGCAGTAACTCTTTAATGGTTGTTATCATCTTCAGAAAGAAGCATCCTCCACCTATGTTAAAAGGTTGATCTAGACTATAGCCAAAATTACACGGCTTATTAACACGACCCGTAGTACCTATATATTTCAACAAAGCGGAACCATTTTCAAACTCGATTCAGATATTATTATAACAAACATTCTCAGCAAGTTTCATGAAGATTGGGCAAAAATGTGATTTCAAGAGAGTTAACTAGGTTTCAATATAGCTATAAAAGGAAACCTCCTCACCTCTGGCGTCTTTTTTTTTCAACAGACTGGAACCATTTTTTAACTCAGCCCAGATATCATAAGAACAAATCTTCTCAGCAAGTTTCATGATGATAAAAATGTGACTTCTAGAGTGTTAACAAGGTTTCACTGTAGACATTTAGGAAAACTGCTCTGCCCTCTGGCAACCATGTTTTTCAACAAACCTGAACCATTTTAGAATTCAGCCAAGTTATCAGTTAAACAAATGTTTTGACCGAGTTTAATGAAGATCGGACAATAAATGTCGCCTCTAGAGTGTGAAAAAGGCATAATGCACCCAAATCAATGGACAAAAGGCGATCATAAAAGCTCATCATGAGCACATTGTGCTCAGGTGAGCTAAAAATCATATTCAATCAGTATTGATTGAAAGATGGTATGCCCCATTTGGCAAAACGCCAGAATAATGCCCCATAATGACAGCTTGTTTATAGCAATAATATTTTTTTCACATGCACCAGTCAGTCTTTAGGCCCCTAATTGACAGGGGTTCACGTCTAATAGGAATTGCTCAAACGTACACCAGAGATATGTTTATCACATCCCGTCAAACTGATACATTTTTGTTTATTGAAAACCATCTTAGAATTACGATCCGCATTGGCCACCCAAATTCTTCACTCAATAATGTCAATCGCAGAGAATATGACTTTATCCATATCAGAAAAGATTTCATGCTGTATCTAGCTGAATAAAGGATAACTATGACAAACATGTGCAATAGTATGGTATATTTACTTTGTTAACGTAATTAAAAAATATATAGTACTACACTGTAAATCCGAGATAAAGCGCTCCGTTATAATGCACTCCGTTATAACGCGGAATCTAACAAGAGCAACGCAGAGCAGATGCCAACGCTCAGCTGCAGGTGCAGTTTTGAAAAAGAAAAAAAATATAAAAAATTGACCTTTGACCTTGAAGGATGACCTTGACCTTTCACCACTCAAAATGTGCAGCTCCATGAGATGCACATGCGTGGCAAATACCAAGTTGCTATCTTCATTATTGCAAAAGTTATGGCCAATGTTAAAGTTTTGGGACATCGCGGACGGCGTACGCGTGACGACAAGCTGGCTATGACAATACCTCGGGGTTTCTTTGAAAACAGCCGAGCTAATAAAACGCAGGTGGGTCTTGGCTTCAGTTTTTCTCCAACCTTCCATTTCTGTCTCGAGCCTTTTCTTGAAATTCAAATATGGCGGGGCCCATTAAGCATATTTGCATAATTGCTCAATTATAATTGATTTAAGTCTAACCATTACTGAGGAATTTGACAGTTCATCTGTGAGATGCAAATAATGGTGTGAAAAATTGCTTGTGTTTAACCGTGTTTTACTTTCTAATGCTGTAACTATATATGTGCTCACGTTGGCAGCTTTCACAAGTTTATCGTGGCATATTTCATTTCATTGTTATTTGTAGACTATATGTATTTGAATATTGTCTGCTTAAATGCAATTGAAAACGTTATAGACAAGAGAAATTGAATAAGTTATCCAGGCGGTTTATTTTCGCCCGGTTTTTAGAAAATAATCTTAATTTAAATTCATTCTTGTCCATTGGCTGTTATAATTAAATCTGAACAGTGCCTGATGCGCTCACATCACGTTACCTGATTAGCGCAATGGAAAGCATCTGTCCCATAATGCACTGTACACTTTACACTTATGAAAAATGGTGTATGTTTGTGCTTATTTTTTTTTTAAACACATTTATCGTCTTAATAGACCAGAATTTAAACAAATAAATAAAATGAGGTTGTATCTATATGGAATTATCAGATATATATATACAAACTTGAAAAGCGGTATGTATACAGTTATCGTTACGGTAGAATATATGCAGGTTTTGGCAAATGACAACAAAACATGGATAAATGAGATCAGAAATTATAACTCGGTTCTGTTTATAACGCAGTCGTATAGCTTGTACCCCATCATCCGTGTTATATTAGAGTTAGAGTGTAGTAGCGCTTGTATTTGGAGAAACCTTTCAAGTTTGGTTTTAGTGTCATTATGCCATTGAAACTAAACTACAAATTATAATTGTTTTTGTTTTACAAGTAAAATAGAATATAAAAATACCTAGATCACACTCTTTTAACTTTGACATTGAAAATGACAGCCTTTTGAAGAACTATTAACACCTGTACATAAAAGGACAAAGTGTAATTTACTTATGGAAAATCATGGCAGTCATAAATTCGCCTAAACCTCAAACAATAGGTGATTTAACAGTAATGCCACATCAAAAGTTTAGTTTAACTTGACTTACATTTGCAACACCTTCACCTTCAAGCTGATTTGCATACTTTTCAACAATCTGTCTTAAACAGAGAATAAACGGTCGACCTGTTTTTAAAACTCTGATAATAAATTGGGTTTAATTTTACAACTATTAAATAATGAATCTGTTTAACCTTTTTAGATTCAGTCAAGTATAGCCAGTAAATCACAGCGCATGCTTAAAGCTGTGAAGTATAACTGATCCTTTTTCTTCTCTTGAGATTTACGTAATAAACGGTGAACAACGTCATCCATTTGTAATTTATCATTTACCCTTAAAAGTCACACATAATTTTCGGTTTCATTTGCGGACAGCATAACTCCTGACTTATCTGTGATATATATGCCCAGGAAGGTCTAGAGCTACGCAGGCCACATATGGCATAAGACCCACTTTCACATGACACTGGTCATATCTTAAGAATTTGGGTTTACTTCACTGAACAGGGAATGGTAAATTCAGTGGCTGTCTGTTTACTTGTGGAAACACATTAGGGGAGAAAATAACCTTACACCTATTACTAGGTTAACGAACCTTATTCAACCTTTAAAACGAAACAGGACAGTAATGATCTATTTGTAAAGCAATCAGGGCATTTAAAAGGAGGAAATCAGCTGAAAGGAGGACAAAATCACATCCTGTATGGTTGACAAGTAATCAGAACTGTGTGTCCATACCTCCCTGACAATAAACAATGTGTCCATACCTCCCTGACAATAAACTGTGTGTCCATACCTCCTTGACAATAAACTGTGTGCCCATACCTCCCTGACAAAAGACTGTGTGAGCATACCTCCCTGACAATAAACAATGTGTGCATACCTCCCTGACAATAAACTGTGTGCCCATACCTCCCTGACAAAAGACTGTGTGAGCATACCTCCCTGACAATAAACAATGTGTCCATACCTCCCTGACAATAGACTGTGTGAGCATACCTCCCTGACAATAAACAATGTGTGCATACCTCCCTGACAATAAACTGTGTGTCCATACCTCCCTGACAATAGACTGTGTGAGCATACCTCCCTGACAATAAACAATGTGTGCATACCTCCCTGACAATAAACTGTGTGTCCATACCTCCCTGACAATAGACTGTGTGAGCATACCTCCCTGACAATAAACAATGTGTGCATACCTCCCTGACAATAAACTGTGTGTGCATACCTCCCTGACAATAAACTATGTGTGCATACCTCCCTGACAATAAACAATGTGTGAGCATACCTCCCTGACAATAAACTGTGTGTCCATACCTCCCTGACAATAGACTGTGTGAGCATACCTCCCTGACAATAAACTGTGTGTGCATACCTCCCTGACAATAAACTATGTGTGCATACCTCCCTGACAATAAACTATGTGTCCATACCTCCCTGACAATAAACTATGTGTCCATACCTCCCTGACAATAAACTATGTGTCCATACCTCACTGACAATAAACTATGTGTCCATACCTCCATGACAATCGACTGTGTGAGCATACCTCTCTGACAATAAACTGTGTGTGTATACCTCCCTGACAATAAACTATGTGTGCATACCTCCCTGACAATAAACTATGTGTCCATAACTCCCTGTCAATAGACTGTGTGTGCATACCTCCCTGACAATTGACTATGTGTTCATGCCTCCCTGACAATAAACTATTTGTCCATACCTCCCTGACAATAAACTGTGTGTGCATACCTCCCTGACAATAAAGCTCTCGTCCATGTCTGCTGGCAGCTGTCTCATCTTCTCCAAGGTCTCGTACATGCCTGGACAGGCCGCCAGCTGCCCTGAGGATCCCAGGCACAGACGCACCAGCACCAGGCCAACACGGAACACAACCTTGATACCTGCAGCAGGTTAGGGTTGCTTGTTTAGTTGAATTTGTCACGGTATTCAATAGTATTTCAGTCAAGTAACAACGGTCAATTTTACTATTCACAATAAATGGGTAAGCAGGTTTTACCGCAACAGCTCATGCTATATGCGTGTAACTAACAACTGCCCTTCTTGAATCAGAGGTGTGGGAACAATGGCTGTAGAAATAATTGTATTACCAATGTGTCACATGAATGTTCACATATTGAACTAGAAATGGCGCGGCAGAGGCCGACGCGTATCCCCACACCGAATGTTTGACCTAGGTGTGCCCCAGGGTTGGTAATGGGGCCATGCATAGTCGAGATTGACCGTACTGTCGTAAGAGAAGTTCAGTATCAATTAGAAGTGAATTGGTGTAGAAATGAAGAAATTATAGTAAAGGCAATTTTGGGTGGGTGTGACCTTTGTGGGCAGGGCGCCCCAGGGTTGGTAATGGGGCCATGCATAGATGAGATTGACCGTATTGTCATAAGAGAAGTTCAGTATAAATTTGAAGTGAATCGGTGTAGAAATGAAGAAATTATAGTAAAAGGAAATTTTGGGTGGGTGTGGTGTATGTGGGCGGGGCGCCCCAGGGTTGGTTATGGGGCCATGCATAGTTGAGATTGACCGTTTTGTCATAAGAGAAGTTCAGTATTAATTTGAAGTGAATCCGTGTAGAAATGAAGAAATTATAGTAAATGGCAATTTTTGGTGGGTGTGGCCTATGTGGGCGGGGCGCCCCAGGGTTGGGAATGGGGCCATGCATGATTTAGATTGACCGTATTGTCATAAGAGAGGTCCAGTATCAATTTGAAGTGAATCGGTGTAGAAATGAAGAAGTAAATGTAAAATAACCTAAAAAAATTAGTGATAATTTCTGACCCGGCCCCACCCCAACCCCCATAACTTTTGAGTCAGATCAAAATTCCAAATAGTGCAGGGTCGCACATATGCTCATAGCTACCATGTGTGTAAGTTTCAAGGTTCTAGTGCTAATAGTGTAGGAGGAGATATTGGCCAGGACGGACGGACAGACAGACAGACGGACGGACGGCGGGGATAACCACAATATCCCCACCTTTTTTTCAAAAAGTGTGGGGATAACTACTATAAGATCCAAATTGTTCAGATGTATAGTTAAGGCTCTGCCAACCAAGCTAGACTGAAGGTGGGTCCATCAATGAGACACGAGTGCAAGCCAAACACATTGGTCAGCAACAGTGGAATCATTGTCCTGTAGAGATTGTCCTTGTAAACATAACACATTAAATTCAAAACAGTACTCAAGTTGTAGCAGTAAATAAATTCAGTGTATGGCACCATTGTTCCGTATGTACAAGGAAAGTATCAACCAATTGTTTAAACTTTTTTTGCTGATTAATAATTGTTTATATTATTGCTTCCTTATATAATGTTTTACATTGTTTTGTTTTTGTGGCAATATATCAGATATAGAATGTATGACAGCACATATAGAGCAGAGACAACATCTCAGTATTCTTGTATTCATATCTACATTTTTTATAATTTATAACAAGTAAAACACAAAGTCGTATTTTCCTTATAATTTGATACAGGCCTAAATCACCGGTTAGGTCCACAAAAATAGACTCTTAATCTCTTTTCAAACATACATACAATAACTACACACTTATCTAATCAGATTATGGTAATTCCAAACAGAAGGGCCAAAGGCTCTAAGTTACTCATCTGACACCCAACAGAACTGAACTATTTTGAGCACCTTTTGAAGTGTTTGTGAATGTAGCTCCTAAACTTGCTTCTTACCTGGAACCATTTTTAACTTGTCTTAAATGATGTTACTTTTAGAGTGATCATGATAGCCATATAAGGAAAACTGCCCTGCCTCTTGGGAGCTATGTTTTTCAAAGGACAGTAACCAGATTTGAATTCTCTGGAGCTATAATTGGGGCCAATGTTCACGAAGATTGGGCAATAAATGCGGCATCTCATGTTCACAAGCTTTTTCTTTTAATTTGGCCTAGTGTCTAAGATTTTGACCCGCTGTGACCCAATTTTGAACTCAGCTGAGAATTCATTGGGACTAAATGTTCTGACCAAGTTTTATGAAGATTGGGCAATAAATGTTACTCTTAGAGGGTATCCGGACAATCGCTCCTACGGACAATCGCTCCTCCGCTAAATTTGACAGGGCGGACAGTCGCTCCTATGATCTTTTGACAGGGCGGACAGTCGCTCCTACGATGTTTTGACAGGGCAGACAGTAGCTTCTATATTTTGACAGGGCGGACAGTCGCTCCTACATTATTTTGATTCCACAGCAATTGTTTCCTACAATTAGATGCTCATTTTCTTTCTGTACATTCGTGTGCATAATATCATAAATACAAATGAAATAAAGAACAAGATTTCATCTACGCGGTTTTTATCTTTATTACATTCGCAAAACGGCATGTATTCCAATAAATGTCCGTAGGAGCAATTGTCCGATGTACCTCTTAGTGTTAACAAGGTTTTACTATAGCCATGTAATGAAAACTGCCATGCCCCCTGGCAGCCATGTCTTTCAACGGACCAGAACCATTTTCAAACTCAGCTGAGATATTATTGGGACAAATGTTCTGACCAACAAGTTTCATGAAGATTGGGCAATAAATGTTGCCTCTAGTGTTCACAAGCTTTTTGTTTAATTTAACCTCATGACTTTCATTTGACCCCATTTGATCCAGCTTTGAACTCTTAAATATAATATGAGGACATTCTGCCCAAATATTTATATCAGCTTTTTGAAATTAATACAAATTGTTTGTCATGCGTATGATACCAATCCCTGAGAAGGGATGTTTCTTGTCAGAAGCTTACAGATATGGTACATTTTGATATGAGTCGTGTTCTAAGAAAACTGGGCATAATGCATGTATGTAAAGTTGCGTCCCAGATAAGCCTGTGCAATCTGCACAGGCTAATCAGGGACGACAATTTCCGCCTTAATTGGATTTTTGCTAAGAAGAAACGTCATTTAAACGAAAAATTGCATAAAAGCAAAATTTTCGTCCCTGATTAGCCTGCACAGGCTAATCTGGGGTGACAATTTACGCACAAGCATTTTGTCCAGTTTTCTCAGAACACAACACATATGATACATTTTGATATGATTCCTAGCAATCCAAAACCAAACCATGGTAAACTATGATTAAATGAACATATTCTGCATAGTTCTTTTTTTCTTTAGTCAAAATTTTAAGATGAAATAATATCAACTATAATAAAAATATAATTTCTCCTACATAAGAACATAACTTTAGCAAGCATGGATATCATAGGAGGAAACAAACCATAAATGGCCTACATTTACCCTTACCTTCACATAGGAACATATCCCAGACACGAAGCACACAAGCCCAAGGAAGATTTCGACTGAACGCACACATAAACCACTCAGTCATGAACAATATCGGCTCAACCTTATGCTTTTTCTGAAACACAAACAATAACACCAATATCACCTGAGTTTTAACTCCTTCAGTTCAATGAGGAAATATCTGGGGTATGTCTAAATGTGGCCTCTAGAGTGGACAAGTTTTTCTTAGGCATGACCTGGTGATCTAGTTCTAGAACGTAAATTACTGAGATTCATACTCTGCCCAGATATTGTCAAGAAAAACATTCTCACCAAGTTTCATCAAGACTGAGTTATAAATGTGGCCTGTAAAGTGGTTACAAGGCTTTTCTAAGATTTGACTTGGAGACCTTGTTTATGACCCAGATTCAAAACATGTCAAGATATTGTCAACATAAACATTCTGACCTATTTTCATCAAGATTAATTCATAAATGTGGCCTCTAGAGCGGTAAAGAGCTAAAAGATGACACCAGACACCACATGACAACGGACACTGGACATGGACTGAGTGATCATAATAGCTCATCGTGAGTACTTCATGACGGACACTGGACATGGACAGAGTGATCATAATAGCTCATCATGAGTACTTCATGACGGACACTGGACATGGACAGAGTGATCATAACAGCTCATCATGAGTACTTCATGACGGACACTGGACATGGACAGAGTGATCATAATAGCTGGACACTGGACATGGACAGAGTGATCATAATAGCTGGACACTGGACATGGACAGAGTGATCATAATAGCTCATCATGAGTATTTCATGACGGACACTGGACATGGACAATGTGATCATAATAGCTCATCATGAGTACTTCATGACGGACACTGGACATGGACAGAGTGATCATAATAGCTCATCATGAGTACTTCATGACGGACACTGGACATGGACAGAGTGATCATAACAGCTCATCGTGAGTACTTCATGCTCAGGTGAGTTAAAATAATTCTACATTGTTATATTTAGTTTTATCTTTAACATTTATATACTGAAGTTAAGATTAAACAAGTAAGTAACAAAATAATGAAAGAACTGTGGAAAATCTAAGCCAAACAAAAAACTCATTTAATTTATATTATCAATCATGAAGAATTATATTAATGCTTCTGACTAGTGACGCAACAGGTTACACAAAACAGAAACCGGTAAACTTTTTTGTGTAACCGGTTATTAAGCGGTTAACCGACCTTAAGTAAAAAAAATGTTAAAATAAATGTTAAAAATGTCAAACTGCTTGTATATGCATTCTCTATAGAAACAAAAGTAATTAAAGAACTGTTTAAAAAAAAAATGTATTATAACAATTATTTTAATAATGTTGTAAATGTTTGCTATATTGTGTTTTTATTTTTCCTGCATAAAAGCATATGAGTAAAAAGTTATAAGAATTACACTGTTTACAGTGTTTTACACTGTAAGAACAACTGTTTGATTTATGTTTATTAATTAAATTAGTTTAATAATTCATTTTCTTAAATAAAACTTGCCTAAGACGGTAGTGGGAGCATCCCTGATGACGTTAATTACTTATAATTATATTAATTTCTGATAAAACAAATACGACGTTAACTCGACGAACAACGAATACTTTCCTTGATAAAATTAAACCTTATTAACACTTTATTTACGTGAGCAATCAGTGTTGGATATTGGTCATCAAACATCAAAATAAGTCGTCCATTGTCTCAACTGATTTTTATCGCGAGTTAGATAAATGTGTCAATTAGGTCTTCACTAATAGGGGCCCCACTCCCCGCAGTTTGCTACTTAAATTGTCGCGAGTTAAACAGCCAATAGTGCCATTTATCAGAACCCCCTGTTTGTAGCCACAAAGGGACTGATTTATGACTTTGTTTGTTGACACATTATTTATTACCGTCGTTGGTGGGGCATGTTGTTCAAACTACGCCAGCGCAAGTTGGCAGTATGACGCGCGCAAAACGTAAAATTGTACGAAATATTCCAAGAAAAAAAGCCTATTTTTTATCAGGTTAACCTTTACCACAAAATATTATCGGTAAACTGGTCGTTTCGGTACGTTAACCGGTTAATCGGTTAACCTCTTGCATCACTACTTTTGACACAAGATGCAGTAAGTGTCACATCAAAATAGGTAGTGGTTGATTAACATTAAGTAATGAGCACATAAAGGAAATAAATCTAACGGCTGATGCATCTTTAAGACAAATAAGTCAAGATTGACAAAAGGTGTGTGTTTGTGAAACACAATGCCCCCTACTTTAAAGGCACACAACAGCTATTTTAGAGAAAATTGTTAAATGGATCACTTTGAAATAATGTTTCATGAAAGAATCATTATATTTTTTCTTATTTAAATCATGTTTATTCTTTGTACGCCTTTGAATACATTATAATTATATTGAAAGTTTTATTATTGTAAATCAGCTTGATGCATGTATTTTCCACATTAATTGTAAGCCATGGAAATGAGCAACCTTTAAAAACCAGGCGTAGACAATTTATGAGCAATAAAAGCTTATTTATGCTCCTCATGAACTAGTGTAAAAGTAAGTCGATATGTAGGGCTTCCACTGGCCCTACTAACAGAACAAGAGGGCCATGGTAGCCCTGGTCGCTCACCTGAGTATTATTTACCTCAAACTTGAGTGTTACAAACAAGGTTTTACTTTAGCCATTAAAGGAAAACTGCCCCACCTCCTGGCGGCATTGTTTTTCAATGGGACAGAACCATTTTCGAACGCTGCTCAGATATCATTAGAACAAATGTTCTGACCAAGTTTCATAAAGATTGACCCATAAATTTGACTTCTAGAGTGTTAACAAGGTTTCACAATAGCCATATTAGGAAAACTGCCCGGCTCTTTGGCGACCATGTTTTTCAACGGACCGCAAACAATTTCAAACTCAGCCAAGATAGCCTTAGAACATATGTTCCGAAATTCATGAAGATTGGACTAAAAATGTGACATCTGCTATGTTAATAAGGTTTTACTGAAGCCATATAAGGAAAAATGCCCCACCTCCTGGTGGCCATGTTTTAAAACGGACCACAACCATTTTCAAACTCAGCCAAGATATCCTTAGAACAAATGTTCTTACCAAGTTTCATGAAAATTGGACTAAAAATGTGACTTCTACATTGTTAACTAGAGCTTTGTCACAGACGTGACGTATATACCCCCACATGCTGCATTGACACAGAATATTTTGCATGCTGTCTTCACAAAACAAGAGAACCTAATTTATGACGATTTTTTAGAATTATTATGCCATTATCATTTATGGCCATTTTTTACATTTGAACTCAAAGTTTGACCTTTACCTTGGAGATATTGACATATATCTTTCGTGCAACCCAACGTCCAATGATGGTGAACAAATTTTCCAATCGATTTTAAAATCTCACAATGATCGACATAGTTATGGCCCGGACAAGCTCATTTATGGCCATTTTTGACCTTTGAACTCAAAGTGTGACCTTGACCTTGGAGATATCGACGCAATTCTTTCGCGCGACACACCGTCCAATGATGGTGAACAAATGTGCCAAATGATTTTAAAATCTCACAATGAACAACATAGTTATGGCCCGGACAAGCTTATTTATGGCCATTTTTTACCTTTGAACTCAAAGTGTGATCTGACCTTGGAATATTGACGTAAGTCTTTTGTGCGACACACAGTCCAATGATGGGGAACAAATGTGCCAAATGATTTTAAAATCTCACAATAAACGACATAGTTATGGCCCGGACATGCTTATTTATGGCCATTTTTGACCTTTGAACTCTAAGTGTGACCTTGACCTTGGAGATATCGACGTACTTCTTTCGCGTGACACACCGTCCAATAATGGTGAACGAATGTGCCAAGTCATTTTAAAATCTAACAATAAATAACAAAGTTAGATACAACTTTTGACCAAGTTTGGTGAGATCAGATGAAATCTTGGGACAGACCGACCGACAGACCGACAAAGTGACTCCTATAAAGCCCCTATTACCAATGGTAATGGGGGTATAATAACTAAGTTTTATTAAGATTGGACTAAAATTGTGACTTCTACAGTGTTAACAAGGTTTTACCATAGCTACTGTAGACATATAAGAAAAACTGTCCCGCCCATGGCAACCATGTTTTTTTTACTGACTAGAACCATTTTTTTCAACAGACCAGTACCATTTTTGAACTCATTCAAGATATCATAACAACCAATGTTCTGACTAAGTTTCATGAAGATTGGACAATAAATGTGACTTCTAGAGTGTTAACAAGGTTTAACTATAACCATATAAGGAAAACTGCCCCGCCACCTGGCGGCCATGTTTTTCTACCAACCGGAACCATTTTTGAACTCATCAAAGATATTATTGGGACCAAGTTTCATGAAGATTGGACAATATATGTGGCCCCTAGAGTGTTAACAAGGTCAATGTTGACGCCGCACGACTGACGACAAACGACAGACAAAAGGCAATTACAAAAGCTCACCATGAGCACGTTGTCTTCAGGTGAGCTAAAAAACCAACAATAACCGTCTAAGTTTGAGTGGTATAAACCTGGGCGAAAACAAGGAATAACAGGGGCATGCCCCCCATATGGGCTGTCAGTTGTAGTGGCAGCCATTGAGTGAATACGTTTTTTGTCACTGTGGTGGGGGTGGTGGTGGTGGTGGTGGTGGTGGTGGTGGTGTCCGGAAACCATTTTAATGTGTTGAGTCACCGTGACATTGACCTAGTGACCTGA